>CAUYPK010087607.1:0-44272 GCA_963574355.1 Loris lydekkerianus | reverse complement strand
GAAGCTAAGCAAAGACATTTTAGATTTAAACTCAACCATTCAACATCTGGACTTAACAGACATCTACAGAACATTTCATCCCAACAAAACTGAATACACATTCTTCTCATCAGCCCATGGAACATACTCTAAAATTGACCACATCCTAGGCCACAAATCTAACCTCAGCAAATTTTAAAAAATAGAAATTATTCCTTGCATCATCTCCGACCATCATGGAATAAAAGTTGAACTCTATAACAACAGGAACCTGCATACCCATACAAAAACATGGAAGCTAAATAACCTTATGCTGAAGGATAGATGGGTTATAGATAAGATTAAGAAGGAAATCACCAAATGTTTGGAACAAAACAACAACCAAGACACGAATTACCAGTATGTCTGGGATACTGCAAAGGCAGTCCTAAGAGGGAAATTTATAGCACTGCAAGCCTTCCTCAAGAAAACAGAAAGAGAGGAAGTTAATAACTTAATGAGACATCTCAAGCAACTGGAGAAAGAAGAACACTCCAACCCCAAACTCAGCTGAAGAAAAGAAATAACCAATATCAGAGCAGAACTAAATGAAATGGAAAACAAAAGAATTATACAACAGGTCAATAAATCCAACAGTTGGTTTTTTGAAAAGATCAATAAAATAGATAAACCTTTGGCCAACCTAACCAGGAAAAAAAGAGTCAAATCTCTAATCTCATCAATCAGAAATGGTAATGATGAAATAACAACAGACCCCTCAGAAATTTAAAAAATCCTTAACAAATACTACAAGAAACTCTATTCTCAGAAATATGAAAATCTGAAAGAAATTGACCAACACCTGGAAGTACGCCACCTACCAAGACTTAGCCATTTCCATTTTTCTTGAATCTTTGATTTCAAATCTGTGTATTTTTTGATTGGCTCAGTTTATCTTATATTTTCTATTTCCCAGTAAATGCTGTTGGAGGTAAAAATTATAAGCTAAGCATTACTTTAGCTGTGACCAAATCTTATTTTGTAGTGTTTTTATTATCCTTTAGATTTTCATTATGATGTTTTGAAGGAATTTTTTATTAATTTGTTATATTATTTTCAGATATGCATTATTTCTTTAGTTATCCATTGAGATAATTTTGGATTTTTGTTAGATGGTAGGTTGTTAATGGTATTCAGAATAAGTTATTAAACTTTTTTTAATTTCTCTTCTAAAATATTCAAAAGCTCAGAAAAATTATCAAGTTTTTGAATATAGTATTATCATCTAGCTTCCCTGGTGATGTCATTCATGTCTCTTGTGTCTCTCGGATTGTACTTTTCATCTAGATACATTAAGTTCTGCAAAGCATGAGTTAAAAATCTCTAAGTAAAATTTGTAATATCCATTAGTCTCTGCAGTTTGTTCAATTGGGGCTTGACATATTTTTTAGGTTGTATTTATATATCTTCTATTATTTTCTTCTTTATAACTTGTTTTCATAGATGCTTCCACATTTTTCTCTAAAATCCTTTTAATTCATGATATTAATGACCAAGTTTGTAATGATTCAGATGTGATAATTTGCACTACAAAATAGGAAAGCACAAAAGTTGCCTAGCTAGATTAAGAGGTCAACAAAATCTTATTTCAAAACAGAAAGAACATCAAGAAAACTCCTTCATTCTCTTACATTTCACATAGAAAAAATGTATGCCAAAGAGTCTCCTCATTAATACTACGTTTTAGAAGCAAAATTCCAAATAAATACTATTGATCTAGTTAAATGTCACAGTTAAATAAAATTTTATATATCAAGATAAATATTCCTTCTCCCAGTGTCTTAGTCTGTTTGTGCTGCTATAACAAAATACCTTAGACTAGGCAATTTATAAACAACAGAGATTTATTGTTTGTAAATCTGGAGCATGGGAAATACAAGATTAAAGTGCTAGTAGATTAAATGGCAGGCAAGGGCCCTTTTTCTTATAATGGCATTTTCTAATTGTGTCCTCACATGGTGGTAGAAGTTAGCTAGCTCTCTGAGTTCTCTTTTATAATAACACTACTCTTGTTCATAAGGGCAGAACTCTCATAACCTAATTGCCTCCCAAAGGCCTCATTCTTGAATAACATCACATTGGGGATTAAGGTTCAATATATAAATTTTGGAAGGCAAATTCAGACTGTCACACCCAGGATGTTAGCTTACAAAAAGAAAATTAGTAATTGTCTCAAATAATGCAGAAAATAAAGCCTATGTTAAATTATATATGTATACATATTAATAAATAATAATGATTTTATGTGAACTGTTATCAAATAGAAATAGAACTTCTTATTAAGATTATATACTAAAAACCCACAGAGTGCATTATACTTAACAGAAACACTATGTATACTCAGTATCATTACCTGGTAATATCATACTAGAGTTCATGGCAACCCTCTATAATGACAATTAAAAAAGATGCAAATCTGTAAGGATTGAGAAAATAGAGAGAAAAAATTCTTTATTTGAAGATAGTATGACCATCTAACTGGCCCAGGGAGTGGGCTTGTTTTGTGGTGTGTATATGTGTGTAAATGTATGTGTGTGTTTATGATGAAGGCCAACATGAAAATAGTTAATGGCTATCAGATACCATGATAGAACACGATTGTAATACAAAAATTAATCAAGTGGCTATATAATATGTATAAGAAATTTCTTCTGTTATGAAGAAATTATACAACTTCAGCAGAAAATTGACAAAATGTGCAAAAGAAATTTTTCAAATAAAGAAGCCTAAGAATTTAAGCAGCATATGGAAAAATGCTTAAAATCATTAGTTGTCATAGAAACATAAAAGGAAGTGCTTTTTTCCAATTGGATTGGAAAAAAATAGAAATTTGGATAATACGAAGAGAGTGATTAGAAGACAACATTTTAGCAAACCTCGGAGTCTGATATAGTAAAGATGTGCACAACCATTTTTGGAAAGCAATCTGTACAATTGAGGCAATTAAAATAGATTATGCCCCAAGCAGTATGATCCTAGTTGTATTTCTCTCTGTCTAAAAGAGAAATTTAGGATGAGGGCTGTCTTATAAAGTATTTGTACTGCAGTATTTTATTTGTGTTGGTAGGAGCTGACAGTGATGGGTCTATCTGTTGCTTACAGCAGATAGGTAGAATTTGGTAAATTCAAGCCATGTGATACTGTATATCACCTAGAACTTACAGGTTTGATGTACTCATATCAAAATAAAAATGTTCTTTAACAATGCAGTTATCTCCCAGATCAGCGATTTTGGCCTATGTTCCCTGAAAGGATCTTAACTGTGCCTTGAAAAGTTTTAAAGATCATTAATTCAATTACTTTTGAAAGAAGTTCAAGGAATAGTCAAGTTCTTTTTTTTTTAACTTTTTTTTTTTCCAACATAATTTAGGTGTGCCATGGAAGTTAGTTTCAAGTGTGCCGTGAGATAAGAAAGGTTGAAGATGCTAACCTAGATGGGGTTTTTTTGATAGAGCATTGTGGTTTTAATTTTAATTTCTTTGATGATTAGTGATAAGCATTTTTTCACACATCATTTGCTTTTTATATTTCCTGCTTTTTGAAAAGAGGTAATTTTTTTTTTAAGCTATGAGCTCATTTATTTATTTATTTATTTATTGATGTTTTGCCATTAGGGACATTGTCATGAACATTTCCTGGCCCTACAGCCATCCATCCTGCCATGGTGGGGGACATCTCTGAAAGCAGCTTTGGAACCCTGCTGGCCTCATTAGGTGACATCCCTCCAACTGCTCCATCCCCAGACAATTAGTGCAAACTGCAACTCAGGCTGACCTCTGTGAGACATGCCCTTCCTTTCTGGGGTACAACAGCATGGTAGCAGTCTAGCAGGAAAAAAAATTGAGCAAATCTAAGTGGGAACATGAAAACACAGCTCAAGTGGTTTCTTTAAAAATCTTCTTTTTTGGAGGAAAGGGGAGGGGGAGGGAGGGGGAGGGGTGGGAGGGACAGTAGGGGATAGTATGGGGACCACAACTATGGAGCACATTGCAAGTACAAGTTGGTTCTAGCATGTGTAGAACACAAATGTCCTAATGCTATAATTGGGCAAATGAGATGAAAGCTATGCTGATTAGTATGATGTGAGCACTCCAATTTGTACAAATAATCAACACACTGAAGTGGGCATAAATGTATTTATGATCTATGTACAAAAGACTTAATAAAAAAAAATAGAATAAAATAAAATAAATAAAATTTCACAACGTGAAAAAAAATAAAAATAAAATGTTCTTAAACATAGTACTCTAAATAAAAAAAAGTGAATGAAAAACAATGCATTATAAGATCAAAATACATACATTTGATATAATATCCTTTTTATAAAAACACATAAAAATGGAAGCATGGGCCATGGTGGTCAGGGAGAGAAGGATAGATACAGGGTAGAAAGACAAAAATAAATCACATAGTTAATTAAACAAGAAAGAATCCTTTACAGATGTGTGTTCATAAGCCAAAATGAGCTAAGTATGATTAATTCAATCAAAAGATAAAAACATAAACAGTATTTGTAACAAAATTTTCAAATACAAAAAAGTAAAGATTCTTTTTTAAATTCTTAGCATACTGAAACACTATTATATAATAGTGTTTATATAATAAAAGCATCATGTTTTAAATTTAAAGCTATTATTTTAATATGATTTAAAATGCTCACAATAAGTGCGGCGCCTGTGGCTCAGTGAGTAGGGCGCCAGTCTTATATATCGAGGGTGGAGGGTTCAAACCCAGCCCCGGTCAAATTGCAACAACAACAAAAAAAAATAACTGGGCGTTGTGGTGGGTTCCTGTAGTCCCAGCTACTCTGGAGGCGGAGGCAAGAGAATCAACTAAGCCCAGGAGTTGGAGGTTGCTTTGAGCTGTGTGGCACCTCGGCACTCTACCCAGGGCTATAAAGTGAGACTCTGTCTCTACAAAAAATAATAATAATAATAATAAAAAAATGCTCACAATAAGACAATTATTGAAGTAGACTGCCTTAATTAAGAATGCCTAATTAAGAATTTCTGTTCATCTAAATCACAAAGGTATAAATATAATCCTTTACACTTTAATTTTTTTGTAATACAAATATCTAACTTGGTCTGGTTTTCCAGAATGTATACCCTACATTAAAACAAAAATGATAGGCTAAGGATTTTTAAAGAAATCTGATAAGGGGATACAGAAATACCTATAAACACTTAGAGATTCTCATTACCATTAGTTATCAAAGAAATACATATATAAGCTACAATTTTATATATAATTATGTAAAAAAATCTTCAGAAGGATTGAAATTAAAGAAAAATCTAATAACAAAAAATGGCAATTATATAAAAATTGACATAGCACTTTGGGAACTTCTTTTTCACTATCTACTAACATTCAAAGTATACATGCCAATTTGTCTGGCAATTTCATTCTGAGCTATGTGTTCAACTGATATATGCACTTATATTTATAAAACACATGCATTAGTTTGTTCATTATAGCTTTATTAATAACAGTCCCAAATGAGAAACAATCAAAATGTCTACGGCAAGTGAAATGGATAAATTATGACTTGTATTTACCTTTTATTGTCCTTATATACTGAATATTACAATTTTAATAGGTTTTTTCCTTGCTTAAATAGTGTATATTTTTTTTGCACCCTCTGTATATGTAGGCTATATTTGGTTTTAGCTTTTTGGTTATTCTCCAGTTATTATTAGAGGGATAGTTGTATGTTGTAAGTTTCTACATCCTAAATAAAAGTGAAATTTTAAGTTATGATGTCCTAAACATAATCATAGATTATTTTATATTGGGTTTGTATATGCCATCCCTGAGCATTCATTCTTGTTTGGTGCCAATGTTAATCTTTTTTTAAATGTATAGTTTCAGCATAGATAAAACTGTCCTTTTATTTTATTTTTTACTTTGTTCTGTAGTGGGTGGATTTCGCAGGAAAAATTACTTTTGTACTCTAAAAGCATTTCCTAAAACAAGGAACAACTATATTTGTAGTTATTCATAACTTTTATTGCTTTATCTATATTTGTCTTACAGTCTAAATAGGTTATGGTCTCTATTAGCATGAGTTTTATTTTTAATCATGAATTTTGTATCCAATAACCCTAGACTATACAACATTGAGTGAAGGTGCTTCACCTAAAATAGTACCAATTCAACTTTCCTCACTGATAGAAATGTCTATAAGTGTGGTGAACAATATTGTTGTCAAAGCCACAAGAGACTGTTAAGAACTTAAAAATGTCTAGAGCAGATACAGAATTGCATTTTAATTTTAATTAGCCTAAATTTCATATAAATAGCTACAAGAGATTAGTGGCTATGTTATTTGACAGCATAAATCTAATACTGAGCCCCCCTAGAAAGTATATTAGGATTCGTATTTGTATAGATTTAGAAATCTATTACATTGTTTGCCAGAGGCAATTATTTACCACCTGTGTTCTAAGGAAGCCTGCCCATGTTTTACATGTTGAGCTTGTCCATTGTGGCTGTCAATTGGCCTAATTTTCCCATTTCCAGCATGTTAATTTCTCTAGAGCTTGAATACTACATTTAGCACCAATCCAATGACCTGGAAGAATTCTATTCTTGTTTGTTCCTTTTAGATCATTTCACTAGGAGTTAGTTTCCAATCTGCATAGTCTTTCAGCTTCTTGCTGAAGTACTAACATGAATTGTCTTCCTAGCCCAAAGCCATGATATTGCACTTAATACCAAAATCTTGGTCCTTCTCCCCTGAAGAAACTCTTTATATGTTGATTGGTTTGTCACCTTTTGTGAAAAGAACATATGAATTATAAATTATTCTTGTACTGATCATTTACTAATTGTATGTAACACTAATTTCATTTTGTCTCATCCCAACTATCCCCATAATACTCAAGTCTTATGATTCATTGTAATTTTTTCTTAAGTATTGAGACTGTGCATTTGGACAGAATTCAATGAAGTAGTTTTGATTGTTTGACAGAAGTGAAATTAGAGAGAACAATGAATAAGATAAACAAGTAAATACTAAAGAGCTTTAATGAATGTCTTGGTTACCTGTAATAGGAAAGTAAAAGATTACTGAGGTACCAATAATGAACCAGAAAGAAAAAATATTTATTACACTCATCAATTTTCTCAGTTTATATATATATATTTTTTTTCTTTTATAATTTATTTTTTTATTTTTTTTGCAGTTTTTGGCCAGGGCTGGGTTTGAACCTGCCACCTCCAGCATATGGGGCCGGTGCCCTAGTCCTTTGAGCCACAGGCACCACCCAGTTTATCTATTTTTTATTTTATTTTATTTTATATTTTATTTTTTGAATACTTTTATTTTTTGAATAATATATAATGTACTTTCTTGCCCCAGGATAGAGTACCAGGGTGTTAACTCAGCTCACAGTAACCTCAGACTCTTAGGTTCATGCGATCTTCCTGCTTCAGCTTGCCAGGTAGCTGGGACTAAGACACCCACCACAATCCACGATATCTGGCTAATTTTCCTATTTTTGTTGAGATTGAATTCTCCCTATTGCGCAGTATAGTCTCCAACCTCCAAGAGCTCAAGCAATCTTCCCACCTCAGCTCCCAGAGTGCTAGGATTACGAGTGTGAGCCACTGCACCTGGCCAATTTTCTAATTTTAAACTTGAATATTTAATATTTTTTATTTTCTCTTTTATTGAGAAATTGTTAATTTAAAGTTTGACAGTAGCCATCTCCACTGGCTGCTAACAAGTCTGAAAATTTTGTGTTTTCAAGAGCATAATCTGATATCTAAAATATCTATCTATTCAGTTAATATTAACTATGCATACCTTTAAATTTCACTCAAAAAATAGCTACTTTAAAGACATTCTGAACTCAGTTCATTAAAAGAAAGTAATTACTCTATAAATGCTTTGGGATTATTCTTTTTGCAAATTAATAAAATTAGAATTGAATTATTTATTTTAAAAGACTGGCTTACTGAGTTTTCAAAAACATAATTTTAAGGTTTTAATCTTTAAAAGATGTATCATTTTGGCTCAAAATTTAAGATCTTTAATTTTGACAATAAAAGCACAGAGAACTTTATTAATATAAATTATGTACATCAGATTCCAAAGGAATATTCCATAAGCCCTAAACAATTATATACTATAAAAGTATACATGGAATTTTTACACGGAGTCAAGAAGAACTACTTCATCTATAAATGTCATACCAAAGATACAATGAATATCTGAACCTAATTTTAGTCATATATTTTTAGGCACTTCAAATACAGGGTTTTCTAATGCCACTAAACTGAAACAACATATGGATTATATTTTTAGGTACCATAAAACATTTGAATAAGAAAAAATCATCAAATATAAATGTTTCAAAAATGTAAAATAACTTCTTCTCTGTCAATGCAGAAGGTACTACTCTCTTTTAAGAATCATAGTAAAAAATGCAATGATAGTAAACAAATTCAGAGAAAAACAGAAAAATCTATACATAGGTATACATTTGGAGAAATAATGCCTCCCAGGTAGATTATTATTAGGCAGTACATATATGTAAGAATATATAATATTATTAATAATAATGCCTGATTATTATTATTAGGCAGTACATATCAACTTTCTTACTTTGAGATTTTCATAAGATTTTCCTTTACACATGAAAATAGAATTAATCCTTTATAGTACCCAGATAAATTAATTTGAAAACCTTATGACATCAGTTCAAAAGTGAATAAGTAGAATTTGGCTGACTTATGCCTTCTGTTCATCTTCTATTGGTCTTTCTCCATGTATTTGTGTGTATACATATATACACACTATGTATGTGTGTGTTTGTTGTGTATGTATATAGTTATGGCACATAGTAATATTATTGTACATAAAGCAATACTCTTTTTGGCCATTCACAGAAAACTATGGTCTATTAGCAATCATCGATCATAATCTCCCTTAGGTCAGAGCCCCATTTTCATTTTTCCATCCTCATTGTCCATTGTGGTAATTCTGTCCAACCTGTGACTGTGAGGTGATGCCTTCCCCCAATTCCCATCTGGCCCCTGCAATTCTTGATTCTATCACCTTCATTGAGACTAAGGAGGCCAATTTCATACACCCCTGGTTCTGTCAATTATGGCCTAAGTCAACAACCACTGAGCTCCTCAGTATGATGGTACAACCTGTACAGATAGTCCCAGGCTAGCCAAGGGAGCCCCAGCCTTAAAGATTATCACAATGGCAGCTCTGGGCCACTTTTGCAAGGTCAAGACAAGGTCAATGGTGAAGTTTTCATCAGCATCACCACTGAGAAATTGGTGTAGTTGATGGGCTTTTTTATGTGTATGTTAAAGAAGCTCTACAGGCTGATAATGAACTACATGCTAACCTTGTTTGCAGGTAGGATTTTAAATCCTCGAACATGGGACCCATGTGCTGGGTATACTCTGTGGCAGTGGAGCAGAAGAGTTCTCTAAAGGAGAGACTTCTAGAGGTGAGCATGAATCCACATCAAGTTCAGGGTGACTATGGATTAGTTCAGGAGAAGGTAGAGTTGGTGGCCAGAAGGTTCAGGTGCTCTTAGCAGAATAAGACTAACAGGCCATCATCATACTTGCATTGGTTGGTGATCAATACCTTCAGAGTTTGTATAAAGTAAGAGTTCTCTCACCTGCCCACTACTATTAATCTTTTGATTTCCTTCCTCAACATTCTTTTTTTTTTTTTAATTTCAAATTTTAAATGAGTCCTTATCCAGAAGAGGGAATGCAAAGTATATGTTTTCCCTTGTTTGTAGTAAGCTATTTGTAAAAAAAAAAAAAGAGAGAGAGAGATGGTCTGTATCATTATATCTCACAAACAGTAAGCAGCAGAAATTATCAACCCTTGTAAAATCCAGGGACTTCGCGGTACTACTGACTCAAATATTTTGGCCAAATGATTTTGGGAAGTTTGCTTTCATATGTATAGTAAAAATATCATGAGGATATACATGAGTATTTTTCTGTATAAGATTGTTTTATAAGTTGAAAACTTCATTTATTTAGAATACCTTCTAAAACTGTGAATTACATGTGGGATTATAAGCTTTAAATATGGATTGCTCTGTCTATAATAATAGATAGTTTTTATATATGAATATCTATGAATATGAATTTTAAAAGATGTATATTACATACACAAAATTGGCAAAAATAAGAAAAAAATCGCATTAATATAAACTAAGCGAATAAAAGTGCACCTTGGCTGGGCATGGCTCACTCCTGTAATCCTAGTAATCTGGGAGGCTGTGGAGGGTGGATTGCTTGAGCTCACAGGTTTGAGAACAGCCCAAGCAAAAGCGAGGCCCTGTCTCTACTAAAACTAGAAAAACTGAGGCAAGAGAATTGCTTGAGCCCGAGTTGGAGGTTGCTGTGAGCTATGATGCAACAGAAATCTTTACCCAGGTAGACAGATTGAGACTCTTTCTAAAAAAAAAAAAAAAAAAAAGGAAAGAAAAGAAAAAGAAAAGAAAAGAAAAGAAAAGAAAAGAAAAGAAAAGAAAAGAAAAGAAAAGAGAAATAAAATAAAAGAAAAGCACACCTAAGAATACTTTGGAGTACCACGCAACAATTGTGATATAAAAAGGAAACGTATAATAAATATAAGAAAACACAAGAATGCCATTCAACAACTGAATCAATACTAATGCATTATATGGAGTGATATGAAGCACATAATAAACTAAAATAAAAATTCAAATGCTTTTAAATTAAATTTAATGTGTAAAGATCTCCCCAAATTGATTATCATTAGTAATATTCAGATAAGCTATGAATTATTTTGTAGATCTCTCACTTAATACAAATTGGTCCAGATGAATAATGCAGTAACATTCTTCTATGTAAGGAATATTTACCCAAATAGAGCTACTAGAAATTATTCTTGGGGGATTCAAGTATGAAAGCTTAGTCTTTTAAAGTAATTGTAAAGGAGTACTAATTTAAATTTAAAAGGCTGATGAGACTATTATTTTAAGAATAATAAGAACAAGAAAGCCTTGAAAAAATTAATATGTCATCATTTCACTTGCAAGTCCTTAACAAAGTCTAGAATTTTCAGTCACCTGCATATTACAAAGGATTAGCAGAATTGAGTGAATACTTTCAATTAGCCTAAAATATATTTTCTCAATTGACATGTAATTGGCAGTTAGCCTGTGGTTACAAAGACAGAACTGCTTAAGTTGTAATTTACAGAAAAGGGAAACATTTGTACACGTTGATGTCTTATGGAATTACACATGATATATTCCAGGTGTTTACCTGGAAGTACAATGTTGTCCTTGTTGCTGCCTGTCTTTTTTGTCCTAGCATAGCACTATACTGATTCAGCATTCAGACAATTTTTATCATTTCTTCATAATTTATAGATTGAACAATTGACAAAAAGTAAAAAATAAAAGATAGATGATAGACACAGAAATACCATAGGCAAGAAATCCAGACAGTGAATAGCAGATAGGCCAGTGGTTCTCAACCTTCCTAATGTGGTAGCCCTTTAATATAGTTCCTGTGGGTTGCAACCCACAGGTTGAGAACCACTGAGATAGGCCATCAAAGGAGAAACAAATCAGAGAAATAGTTATTCTATTTCTATCTACAAGATTTCTTTGTAACATTAAGAAAGTTATTCTTCCTTTCTGTAAATATAGCTCCTCATTTTTTATTAGAGTAAAAATCTTGTTAAAGCACATAGCCATTTGGAGCAGTGGGTGTTATTTTGAATACCTAGAAAGTGTACCTTAAATATAATCTAATACAAAAATTTAGCAATAAAGACATGGAAAATATATGAAAGATGAATATCTCTGTCCTATTAAATTTAGAAAAAAATCTGAACGTTTCATTTAAAGTTATTCATTAAAAATAAAACTTCAATATGTAAGTATATTGCTAAGATATTAATTTGTGTAAATGTTATATTATCTGTCTTAATTTTTTAGTATAATAACAAAACCAAAATGACAAGTAGCTTAAATATGAAAAGAATGTTATATCCACTATATTAGAAGCCAAATTTCAGGTCTGAGAACCAAATTGCAGGTTACTTAGTTGTACAAATTTTCAAAGTACCAGGAAATGTAATGAATGCCATTAATATTGGATAATGTCACAAAATGGAACTGATTGTAGTTTCTCTGGCTATTTTCTCCTTCTCTGTTCAATTCTTCACACTGCAAGACCTTATAATCACTTTGAAGTGTTTATTAAAAATACAGAATCCTAGGTGCACTAAAGATTGCTTAATCAAAATTTCTATGAAGTAGTACCACACAATTTATAGGATACAGCATGTTGGAAAATACTGTGTTAACAATCTCATGGCTTCAAAATCCATCTATATTCATTTTTTCCAGATAAGTTTACACACACTAATTGACAGGCACTCTTCTCGTACTAAAAAATATGTTAGTGAGCAAAATACACAAAATTTCTTTATTCCTGAAAGTAACATTCTAATTTGGTGATAAATGCAGTAAATAATAAAAAAATTATGATATCCCAGATAATAATAACAGCCATAAATACAAATAAGTCTAATAAGTAGAATAGGACTTTTTGGGATAGGGTTGAATGGGATTGGTCATTTTAGATAATATGTTTAAGGAGGAACTTTTTGATAAGAAGCTAGTAAGGAGGTGAAGGACTGAACCATGCAGGCATTTCATGAATAGTAACCAGAGTGCAAACTCTATGTGGTGAGAGTATACTTTGGACAGTCCAAGGAAGAGCAAAGATGTCAATATGGTTGCATCAAAGTGAGCAAAAACATGATGATTCACAATAACTTTGGAGAGGGAGCAGAGAGATGGTAGAGACATTGGCAGGCTATTTCAAGGACTTTTGTTTCCCCATAGGGTCAAGTGAAGAAAAGGGTTAAGCGACATGACCTGAGTTTTAAAAGATGAATATCTGTCTTTTACTTTATCAATGGACAAAGGAAAGGCAAGGGTATAAATTAGAGACCAGTTAGGAGATGTATTAGTCCAGGTTATACAGATAGATAGAACCAACAGGAGATAGATGGATAAACAGATGAATAAATAGGTGAGAGGGATTAATTGGTGGAGTTGGCTCACATGCTTATAGAAGATGAGAAGTCCCGTGACTGGCCTTCTGCAGGCTGATCCTGGAATGTTTATAGCATCACTCGGACCAAGTCCAGGGACCTGAGAACCCAAACAGCCATTGGTGTATGTCCCAGAGTCCAATAACCAAAGATCCTGAAGTTCTGATGTCCAAGAGGAGAAAAAGAATGCATTCAGATCCAGAAGAGAGACACCCCAATTTGTTTTCCTTCCCCCCCCCAATCTGGACCCACAGATTGGATGTTGCCTTCCCCACATTGGGGTTAGACCTTTCCTATTTAGTCTCACATGTCAATCTCCTCTGGAAACACCCTCACAGACATACCCCAGAGGTAATGCTTTATCAGTTCCCTAGGTGTTTCTTTATCTGTTCAAATTGCCACGTAAAAGCAATCAGGGAAGATTATTGAAAAATACTATAGACAAAAAAAAAAAAAAAAACATGACTTTGGACAAGTTGTGGTAATAGAGTGAGAATTTGTAAGAGTCTCCACATAATTGGAAGTTAAGAGAGAATTTGCAGATAAGTAATTTGTATTTGAGATATGAGATAAACAAAGCAGTTAAAGTAACTCAAATTCTTGAATCAGAAGCATTGAAGGTATACTGTTGCCATTTTCTGAGGTGGAGAATAGATTGAGAATAATTTTCAATAAAATTAGAGATTTTAAGATTAAGATTTGTTTTAGTTTCAGATTTGTATTAGTTATCAAAATAAAGATATTGAATATGTAGTTGTGGGTACACAATTAGAGCTCTGGAAAGAACTGAGATATAAATTCATGATTTAAGGTGCATCAAGAATATGAGAGATTAATGTGGATAAATAAGAGAAACCATCTAAGATAAGAAGAGAAACCCAATATACTCCAAATTTTGAAGTAGAAATTAGGAGAAACTGGCTTGGCACCCATAGCATAGTGGTTATAGCATCAACCATACACACCAAGGCTGGTGGATTCTAACCCGGCTGGGCCAGCTAAACAACAATGAAAACTGCAACACGAAATAGCTGGGCGTTGTGGCGGGTGCCTGTAGTTTCAGCTACTTGGGAGGCTGAGGCAGGAGAATTGCTTAAGCCCGAGACTTTGAGGTTGCTGTAAGCTGTGATGGCACAGCATTCTACCAAGGATGACATAGTGAGACTTTGTCTCATATAAAAAAAGAAAAAGAAAAAAGGAAGGAAGGAGGGAGGGAGGAAGAGAGAGAGAGAAGGAGAGAGGGAGGGAGGGAGAGTTGGAGGGAGGGAGGAAGAAAGAGAGAGAGAAAGAGAAAGAAAGAAAGAAAGAAAGAAAGAAAGAAAGAAAGAAAGAAAGAAAGAAAGAAAGAAAGAAAGAAAGAAATTAATTAGGAGAAACTAGCACAGATAACAGAGAAGAAGTACATACTAATGATTTAGTAGAGTAAATAAAGTGACATCCTTGAAGCCAAAGAAAGAAATGATCAGTTACTTGTTGAGTCTGATAACATGAAAGATTTCAAGTGACTCTACTAGAAGTTTTTTCTATCACTGAATGGAAGAAGAAAGCTGATCTGAATTGATTTAAAAGAGAATAGAAGGGTAAAAAGAGAAGTGAAGCTAGGTAGTGCAGAGAGCTATTTCTTTTTTTCTTTTTTGTTTAGTCTCACTTTGTCACTCTCAGTAGAGTGATCATGGCAACTTCAAACACTTGGGCTCAAGTGATTCTCTTGCCTCAGCCTCCTGAGTACCTGGGACTGTAGGTGCCTGCCAAAATGCCCAGCTATTTTTAAATAAAGGGTCTGGCACTTGCTCAGGCTAGTCTTGAACCTATGAGCTCAGGCGATCTATCCTCCTGGGCCTCCCAGAGTGCTAGGATTACAGGTGTGAGCCACTGCACCTGGCTCTCTTTTCTTTTCAAACAATTATTTATTGAACACTTACTATGTAGCAAGCAGCATACTACGTATTGGGGCAGTAATTAATGAAATATAGTTTCTATTCTCATGGAACTTATGGTCTAATAAAAGATATAATAAGAAACATAGAAACATAAATAGTATGAAATAGTAGAAACAAATAGTATGTATAAATTAAAAATATATATATATTATAAAACAACCAATAAGATGCTATAACAAAAAGAGGACTATTTAGGAGATGTTAGGGAAGGCCATGCAGAGCCTTGAGAAATGTAAAGGAACCAGTGATTCCCAGAGGAAAGAGTGTCTGAAAAATCTCTATGGTGGGAAAGAGCTTAGTATGCCAGGGAAGAGGGCAATGGAACTGGAGCAATAAAGTTCAAAGTGAAGATAAAACATAAGCCAATTTTATAGGACATAGTAAAAGGATTGCATTTACATTTTACAATACTATAAGAAGCTATTATGCAGGGCTTTAGGTGAGAAAAATAACACAATAAGACATATATTTTAAGAATATCACTAACAACTCTAGGAAATCCCCGATGGATAAAGGAAGCCCAAATGGGTGACATTTATAGTCCACGCAAGAGATAATGGTGGCTGAATGGAGGATAGTGTTAGTAGAAATGGAGAGTAAAGAATGGACTTGGTATATATATTCTGAAAGTGGAATCAACCAAGTGGTATAAAAGATGTGAGTAATGAGTACATAGAGGGAGGAGTCAAGAACAGGCTCCAGACAGCTATGTTACATAAGCAATTCTGCAGAAATATGGATAATATTGAAAGGAAGATGAATTTGTATTAAGATCAGAGATAAATGCAAGTTAATAGGCTAGTAAAGATTCTTTAGTATGAGGGGAAATGATTCAGAAGTGTGAGGGGAAAATTCTTTTTAAATACCTGGGAATTCAGTGCACAAAGGGATTGGTGGATCTTTCTCATGCGCATGGAGAATTTTCCATAATAGGAGAAATGGTAGAATATATGGATAGCGTTGGTGAATTTGAGGATGAAGAATTCTAAATTCTTTTCTTCTGCCTTTTTCTCCCCTTCCCATGAAATAGAAAGCAAGTTCATCAGCTATGACTGAAGAAAATATGGAAGTGTTGACTGTTGGAAGACACAGACAGTGTTCAAGAATTATCTGGGCTCAGTGCCCGTAGCACAGTGTTTATGGCACCAGCTACATACACCAAGGGTGGTGAGTTCAAACCCAGCCCAGGCCAGCTAAAAACAAAGAAAACCAACTGCAACAAGAATTGTCTGGGACTGTGGAAGAGTGAATTGGCAGTGGAAGGAACATCTGAATTTAGTAGATATAAAATTTAAAGTGAGACATATTAGAACAGTTGCTTATTCCAAGCTACATTCAATTACCCAGAGATAGGTATAGAGTAGAAAAAGATTTTACTTGTGTTTAGAGTTTGCCAAGCAAGAAAAGTCAAGGATGGAGAAGGAAAGTGATTAAAGGACATATAGAAAAAAGTGGTCATAATGATGGACCATTATAAGAGGTTTGGAGGGAAAAGGTAGAAAAAAAAAATCAAATATGAATGAAAGAATTGGTGGAATGCAAGTTCAAGAGTCACCACTAGAAAGACAAACATGGTGGCTGAGACTTGAATTTGAGTCTATGATTGCAAAATCTAGATGGTAACTGATTAAGTAAGCAGTTATTTTGGAGCAGAAACAATTACAGGTCAAGAAACTCTGAAGGTAGGGCACAGAAAGTGTTGCCCATGTGGGCATTCAAAATTATGATAAACAAGACAAAAGTTGCATTACAGAAAGAATGTAAATTGTGTCCTAAAATCTTTAGGGAATAAGGAAGAATAACCTGAGAATAACCTGAGAATAACCTGAGAATGACCTGGCATGGTTTTATACATTACTGCCTCCTGGACAATCCCCATAAATTTTGAATCACTGTCTCAACCTTCTTTATGCCCAAAGTAGAACTCTGGATTATCTTCTTCCATCCTCACAAGCATTTCTGCTTCCCCCCGTGCTCTCTATCCTAATTTATGCCATTTCTTTCTAATAAATTACTCAGCCAAATAATCCTAGAAGTTATTTTTTATACCACTCATTCCCTAATCTCTAAAATCTTATCCATCACCAAATTCTTCAAATATGCTTTTAAAATATATCTATTCTCCATCCACCCCTTTTCTATGTCCAGTATTATTAAAATTCTAGTCCAAGTTAGAATTTCTCTTGCCTGGATGCCATAATGGTCTCCATAAACACATTCTTACCACTCCCTAACTTTCCTGCCAGAGTTGTCTTTCAAATGCAAGTAGGATTATGTCACTCCCTCTTTACAACACTAGAAAATAATTACATCACATATGGAATAATATAAAAATCCTCTTACCCTGGTTTACTAAACTTTCATGATGTGGACACTGGCTGCTTCTGTCATCTCATCCCATGAGACTCTTCTTGCAAACTCTTCTGTCGCTGCCCGGTTTTCTTTCTGTTACTTTATACATATGGATTATTTTCATGTTATGGCTTTAACACTTTGTATTCCTTCTGTCAGGAATATTTCCCTCTCTCCTCAAGAAGGTATAATAGAATGATTTACTTTTATTATTAATATATCAGCTTAAATATCATCTTTTCAGAAATGCTTTATTTTACTACGAGGTCTAACATAGCTGTGCCCCTCTCTCTTCATGCTAGCTACTTGATTGATTTTTTGCTGGATTTCCAGAATGATTTAGGACTTGAATAAAATTATTTTGTTAATTCATTACTTATTCTTTATCTCCTCACCCTGCTCCTATTTATCTCTTTATCTTCAGTTCCTAGAGCAGTACCTGATATACTGTTATTTTAACAAATATTTGTTAAATAAATCAATGAACAACTAGTTCAACTCTAAACAATGTGAAGTCACTTTATGCCTTAAGGAGAGTAAATAACCAAAGCATTAGAAATCTGAATTATATTTTAAGTTCTTTGTTTTTTGGACATTAGATTTAATTTCTCTAGAGTTCAGTTTTCTGATCCAAATCTGAGAAACTTAAAATGAATTTATGGCAAATGCATCTTCCTGACCTCTGAATAACTCAATTATTATAAATCATAATAATTGACTGCATTTCAAAATGTTTTTCAATGACCTTGAACTTTGTCTTTAATAAAAATGTTGGAGGAATAAAAGGCTATTTTACCATTTCATTTACCATTATTATAAATTCCATTGCCACCAGTGCTCGTGGATTAACCTTAAAATCTGTGCATGGCTGCTTGACGGATCTGGCAAAGCAGCATTTTGTTGGAAGCACATATGGAGCAACCTTATGCTGGTTTGCATTTTGCCAACAGGGATAACAGTTCTGGGTCATTATGTTGCCAATACTTTGACACTTTTTTGCCTACATAGGGCGATGACTAAGACCCAAACACAACTGAAAGCCCTAAGATACTGGCTTCTCTTATGTTGGTGCTTCAGAGAAGAAGAATGGAAGACTCCAGGCCAAGGCTGTGATCCACGATGAGAAGTGAGAAGTCAAGTATTGTAGCTGGAATCTGCTTTCCATGTGGTTAAAGGTTCATTTTTTATGTCACAAGAAATGTGCCAGCTGTTTGTCTAAAGCTTTTGGGTCGCCTAATGCTGTTTGAGAAAATGTACATTTTTACAGAATTAGGATTTCCGTGCTAATGTTTTTGGCTCTGAATAACTAAGCAGAGGGTACTTTTGATGCTTATTTAAATAACATCTCCACCCTTCTTATCTCTTTTGGAAAGATGATCTCATAAACCAGCCAGATAAAGCTTACACAGCCAGCTAACATTGACAAGAACAGAGCACTTTACGAGGCCTGTTCTGTTGGCTTTATCATACAGAAAGTTCTAGAACATTAGCCTGCACTTCTTAATTTGGCATCACTAAGCAAGCTGTCCTTAGAAAGACCTCCAGTGAGTATGCCTCTGATCAAAACGTTAGCTTAGCAACAATTCCATGAAAAAAAAAAAAGACTTGAAAAAGACTAGCTACCACAGTCAATTTATCATTTTCATAAACGTTGGCAGTCTCTTCAAAAAAGAAATAAAAAATATTTTCAGTCATTTCATTAATTTTATTACATTATTTTATGTTTCAGGCTATGTCTATAAAGAAGATATGCATGTAACTTAAAACACTTAGAACAAAACACTGAATGTAAAACAGAGAATTTATTTAATAGCAAGAGCATAAAAATAACCCTTATTTTTTTCTTACTGTCTTTATAGGAAATAACCTCCACAAAAGAGAAAAAAATTAAAACATAAAAATAAAGCTTAGACAAGCCAATGGATCGCAAAGGAGGGAAATTTACAAGATATCATCATCATGCTGTTCCAGTAGTTAGGTTTTCCTTCTAAGCCTCTCTATGTTCAGTTACTTAAATAAGTTGGTCCATTAAAAACTGCAAGGCATAAAATAGAGCTGCTTTAACTGGGTCACACTTACAATATAACTAAATTTCCTGCTTTTAGACAAAGACGATTCTGGTTCTATTTCTTAGCAATGAAAAGAGTTTTATATACAGAGTTGAACGCTTTCAATTAAAAAAAAAAAAAAAAACTGGAGGAAATGAGCCTAAATTATAAGTCTCACAAATCTAGGATATTTTAGTTACACACAGAAGTGTCAAGCTTGCTGTGCTAAAGAAATCTCAAATTCTAACAGAGAGAAGTTAAAGAGAATTAAAATGTATTCACTGATTGATTATTCATATTCATATACTTTTTTCCTGAAGTTGAAAAGATGTAAAATATTTATGAGGACACATGACATAATAGCTCTATGCATGTTAACGCAAATTTTCATTCAAAACAGAATTCTTG
Source organism: Loris lydekkerianus (assembly GCA_963574355.1). NCBI lineage: Eukaryota > Metazoa > Chordata > Mammalia > Primates > Lorisidae > Loris > Loris lydekkerianus. The sequence continues at coordinate 24,416 of CAUYPK010087607.1, read as the reverse complement.
AGAACCTCTTCATGGGAACAAATAGAATACATCTAAGATTGCTATCAATGCTGGTGACAGGGGGACTCAATGCTATTAAGGAGCCACGTAGAGTCATCAAGCAATTTATTAGTGTTTAGGAATCCTCTCATAATTTCAGTTAAAGCCTTAAATATGAGCAATTTGATAACATTATTATATGCTATATAGAATAGTTATCATTCCTTTAAGTGAAAAGTTGGAATGGGTATAGTCAAGTCATAGCCCTTCTAATAGTTACCTTTTCTCCATTATACAAAAACAATACATTATAACCATTCAGATTCTCTATTCAACAATTCATAAAGGTTAGGTCAAAAAATAATAATATATCTCCCATAGATTATCTCAAATTATAACTGAAGAAATGTAAAACCCTAAATTTGAAAATACACAAATGAACATTTAATGCCATATTGTGTATGCCAACAAAAATATGCAAATACTTAAAAAGGTTATTCAGCCCAGTGGGTGTGGTGGCTCACACCTGTAATTCTAGCACTCTGGGAGGTCAATGAGGGAGGATGTTTTGAAATCAGGAGTTTGAGAACAGCCTTATCAGAGAGAAACCCCATCTCTACAAAAATAGGGAACTATTAGTCAGGTATTGTATAGCACAAGCTATATTGTAGTCCCAGCTAATTGGACTACAGGAGGCAGGAGGACCTCTTGAACCCAAGAGATTGAGATTGCAGTGAGCTATGATCATGCCAGGGTGACAGGTTAAGACTCTGTCAAAAAATAAATAAATGAAAATAAAAAGCAAATAAAATACAACCAAATAAAGTAGTTGAAAAAATTAGTCAGTAAACAAATCTCATAGATGTATTTGATATTCAAAAAAAAAAAAAAAAAATAGGGAAAGGAAATGAAAGAAGAAAGGGAAAAATGGCAAATGTTGGTTATTTTCTTGTTTTTCATTAAAATAGTTGTTTTAATTAAGTTCTGATATATTACATAATTGTTCTGTTTTGCTGCACCTGAGCTACCACTCCAAAAGTGGTGACAGGAGAGTTCCCACAGGTAATAACGACAAATTTTCCTGAAATGAGATAGGTTGAGATTTCAAAGAAAGAAGTACTAAGATTCCAGGAAAGGAAGCAGCAGAGCAGAAAGAGGGAACCCTTACCTTATGAAGGAAAGGGATGGCAGGGGCTGGAGCTGTGTCTGCAAGGTGTCCTACAAGGGACAGTGAGACAAGATACGTTCTACCTTAGTGTCTCCAAAAGCAGGAGGTTGTTTGCATGAGGATTTAAGGCCCTGGGCTGAAGTAAGTTTGTGTTTAGGGAAAACTTTGCAGCATGCAGGGGGAAAATGCAACTACCTAGATCAGAGAGCATCCAAGGCCTTCTGTATTTCTCTATCAGGATAGAGAAGAAAGTAGGGAAATCTGGAGGACACTACAGTTATCCTGATTTAAAATAAATAAGTTTTATGACTTTGCTTCTTAAAATAAGAACAAGATTCTACATTACTTCTATACTAGAATATCAAGCAGGATTACTGCTGATCTATTTTCACTATTCACTATCACATCACTATTTCAAGAAAAGCATTAACTTGCATATAAACAATTTTATCTTTAAAATATGAATCAATAATTTCTTAAAACCTAATAAAGGTATAGTGCAAGTGACTTTACATAAATTTAATGTCTGTTTCAAATCACTTCCAACATAAAAAAAGCAAGGCAAATATTTAAAATATAGAACTATGCTTGTGTTTCAGAAAAATTAATTGTAACATAGGTAAAACTAATTACACTCAATTTGGGGATTGTTTTTGGTATGTAATCTACTTCCTTATAATTGCTCCTTCCATAATGCCACCATTTCCTTTTATTTTATATTTTTGTTTTTAATCTTGCATCTCCATACATAATTTTTAGGGACAGGCATGTCTTCCACTTTAAAGTCAAAGGGTTAGAATCAGGGTTAGAAATAAGACCTTTCAGTGCATTCTCATTATAATCATCATTGCGTGAATGTGCTATGTGTTAGATTTATTTTAACCCAGGCTTTACACATTAAAACACTGTGACATATGTGGTAAAACAAAATTAGAAAGGCTGCTAATATTATAATAGGTTAGCTTTGGAAGAAACACCAAGGGATGAAATTATTTGAAATAGCCGACTGACATTTTATTAATATATGTATACTTAATTTATGTATAAAATAGTTAATATTTTTATAAGAATAATAAGAGTACTAACAGAAGAAAGAAAGAAGAAAGTCTTAATTTTATTTTTATTATTTATTTATTATTTGAGACAGTGCCTCAAGCTGTTGCCCTGGGTACAGTGCCATGGCATCATCATAGCTCAGAGCAACCTCCAATTTGTGGGCTCAAGTGATCCTCTTGCCTCAGTTTTTCTATTTTTAGTGGAAATAGTCTCTTGTTCAGGCTGGTCTCGAACTTGTGAGCTCAAGCAATCCACCCACCCCAGCCTTCCAGACTGCTAGGATTACAGGCATCAGCCACTGTGCCTGGCTGAAATTTGAATAATTTGAAATAAATATTAATAATGTCATTTTATTATATCTTTTGTTAAATTTTATCATAAGAATTTGAGACTATATTACATGATCAAGAAAGAGTATTTGGGGAAAAATTTATGATGAAAAGTAGAGTATGCACCAAGCACTTGAAGCCCAAGCTCATGTGTGCTTCCTCCTTCTACCTCCTCCAACTCCCTAGGACGGGTTCCCTCTACCTGCTCTGCTGGTCCCACCTAGGCACTATTGCCACATTCCACACCCTGTGTGGGGCATGCATGCAGGTACGAGGAGTGCCAAAAATGGGGCCCAGTGCCTTTTCAGTCAAACTGTAAAGTGGGGCCATGGGCATCTGTGAGGTCTGATGGCTCTCCATGAATGAATGAGAACATGCAACACTAAATAGCAAAGAAAAATCATGATAGATTGAAAGAGAAACTGCAAAGGAAAGGAAATAACTTTTTTCTGCTTTTTGAACAAGATTTGCCCTGGCAAAAAAAAACAAAAAAAAACAAAGTAACAACAACAACAAAAAAAAAAGATTTGCCCTGGCCCCACAAATTATGTAGTTATATCTGTTTTCAAGGCCATCAACGTTCCTCCACATGCCAAATAGAAATCTACGACTCATACCTATCTCCAGAACTCAAGATTTCTTTAACCAACTGACAGCACCTCCATTGGATTGTATAACATGAAATTCTCACAATCAAGTTGTCAAACTCAATTAATTTTTCCCCAGAATAGCTTTCCCTGTATCAGATGATAGCAATTCCACATATTTACATCCAAATAGGCCAAAACTTGTCATTATTTTGTACTTTCCCATTCCTGAAGGAAACCCAATAGTCTCTCCTTTGCAAATAAATTCAGAACCCAGTGAGCCTTCACCATTTTCACTGCTACCAACTTAATGTTTTGTTGAGATTGCTGGTGTGTTCTCACTTCTGTCTTTGTCTGGTACACACTGGGGCTTTTCTGAACAATGTTGCTGGAATGAGCTGTTTAATTAAAAAGCCTATTCGCTTTCTCCTCTACTCAACACCTTGCTATGGCTTCTTTATTCTAGTTTCCTTAGGGTGAGGCCAGAGTCCTCTCTGTGAGCTGGCCTCCCTCTGTGATCTCAACTCTACAGTTCTCACCCTTGTCTTGTTGCCTCTGCTCTAGCCACACTGGACTTGACTTTCTTGGATGTATACAGCTTTTTTTTCTGTCTTAGGAACTTTGCAGTGGCTGTTTACTCCACATAGATTATCTTCACTCTATATCCACAGGATAGAGCCTTTACCACCTTCAAATTTAGTTCAGTGAAAACCTTTTCTGGCTATCCTTATTAAGCACTACAACTTTCCCACTCTCTCCCCTGTGGCCAATCCGCTTTGTCTTGCTGTCTATTTTTAATTTTTCCAGAGTACTTAATGTCTAACATACTATTTTCTTATTTATTATACTTGTTTATTGTCTCCCTATGTGAAAATGTACTTACTAATGTGATAGCTACCTTGTCCACCTAAGTATTTCAGGCACCTAGACGAAGTCAAGTAAACATTTGTTAGATGAAGAAATAGTCAAAATAGCAAACTAAAATATTAATCCCCCAAACATGAAGGATAGTAAATAAATCTACACCCTGATAATTATTGAAAGAATATATAAAATTAATGTAAAGCATTAATCAGTAAAAGGATATATGTGTAATTATATAGTTTTCATATGAAAGCTACAACCCAATTATAACCTAAGAATATGGGGAAAGGGGATACAGAGGGAAGGGGAGGGAGTAAGATGGGTGGAGGGTAAGATTGGTCCCACCAATTACCCTCTGGTGCATCTTACAAGGATACATGTTAAATTATACTAGGTGTAGAATATAAATGTCTTAACACGACAACTAAGAAAATACCGTTAAAGCTGTTAACCAGTTAGATGAAAATATTTCAAATTGTATATAAAACCAGCACATTGTACCCCATAATTGCATTAATGTACACAGCTATGATTTAATAAAAAAAAAAATTTAAAAACAAGTGTGTAATTATTGGGGCATATGCATGCATGTGTCCAAATATAAAAGTTTTCCTATAAGGCCATGTAAACATTTACAGAATTTATTTTCAAAGTACATGCCTCAGGAGATAGGGATGAATGGATGAACAATATGTACGAAATAAGTATAATAAAATATTATTCAGCTTTAAAAAAGATAGAAATCCTCTAACTTCTTACACTATGGAAGGACCTTGTAGATATTATGCTAAGTGTTAATAAGCTAGTCACAAAATGTCAAATCCTACTGATTTTACTTACATGAGATATTTATAGTATTCAAATTTATAAAAACAGAAGGCAGAATGGTGGCTATGAGGTATGGGGGAAGGGAGAAATAGGGAGTTGTTTATTTTGGCATTGAATTTCAGTTTTGCAAGAGGAAAAAGTTCTGAAAATCTAGTGCTACCACAATGTAACTATTCTTAACACTACTAAACTTCGCTCTTAAAAATGGTTGATGTAACTTTTATGTTCTGTGTTTCCACAATCAAAACCAAATTTTGAAAATATCTAATGGGAAAAATACAATCTTTCCATGACCTTTAAATAAATTTAGTCAAAATATTTAAAACTCTTTCACTGATAAAAGTATAGGGAAATGAAAAATCATATTAAAACCAATGTTTATATACACTTTAGTTTAAAACATTAAAACATGGAGAATTAAATTTTTTGTAAAAAATAAAATACTATAGAGAGTAGTTTAATGAGTGCTATCCTCCCACTCCCCATATTACTCACAGTAAGGATTGAGAATATTTTCCAGGCCATGGCAAATTATCATATTGCTTTCTAAGTTTGATCATCTTAGAACAGTTTATCCTTTTCACTTTCGATGTCAGGAAATATCTCTAAGAGTTCCCTTAATGTAAAGTTGTGTTTTTGTGTTTTGTTTCCAGCATCACTGAGATTCTTTTTGCCATAACAATTTTCCTCATTTATGTTAATAAGTTTATCTTCACTAAATTCCTCTAGCAGTTAAAGTTTCAATAGTGATCATGTTTCTCCAACACTATGATTTGAGATGAATGCCCGTTTTTGCTCAGGACATGGGAGGAGGGCAGGAGGTGAGGGTATTGGAATCTGAGGAGCTAAGGTCAGTCATGCCTAGGAGGCTGCCCTTCAACAGAAATCCTGGCCAAAGGCTCATGTGTGCTCCCCAGGTTGGCAACACCTTCCATACATAACATGTCACATTTCATTGCTGAGATATATTACATCTTAATATACCCATGTATGACTTTAGTGAGAAGGAACACTTGGAAGCTTACTCCTGGAATTTACCCCCATGCATCTTTTTTCTTTGCTGGTCTGTATCTTTTTCCTCTGATCTGTACCTTTTCATTGTGATAAGCCATTAACCACTCAGAGTTTAGCAGCTTCTGTGTCTTGCATATGATTCTAGTAAACCATCAAGTCTGAGAATGGCTTTGGGGACCCCCAACACACCATGCTATAATATAAGGTATGAAAAATGATTAGACATTGCTTGAAACATAATTAGCATTCCATAAACATTAGATGCTGTCCACATGTTTTTATATTCTAATGAAAAAGGATTTTCTAATGAAAAAGGAATTCAAGGAAGAGAGCTCAGTACTAACCAATTTATCATGTGTTAATTACATATAAACTATTTACTTAGAGTTTTTGGAAAAAAGTGTAGTAAGTGAACTATGTGGTATTATTATGGAACTTTTGAACAGAATGACCAGAAAAGAATTTCCATAAAGTTCTGCTTAAATACATGTACAAATTAATTATATATCAAATATATATGTTTAATATTCATGCAAAGGCAGAAAAAAATAAGGGAACATTTATAAAAGAATCAAAAGAAATTTAAATTGTTTTAAAGCCTACTTCATGTTTTTAGGTGTATTAAATATTAAATAGTTTTGGAATATCAAATTGTAATTTTTCTTAATAATCTTCTGTTTTAAAACTAACACTTTTTTGTGGTGTAATTGTAACAAGACTATTATAAGAGGTGAGAGACTAGGTCACAAAAATATGCTAGGTTGCAGCAATTCACAACAACATTTAGTTTCACAATTTGAATGTGAGAATTTGTTATGATCTGCGGTCTACAGATTGCAGTAGTTAATGTGTGGAGATTTAACATGCTCAGCATAGATATTCTTTAAAAAATAACTTTTTTCTCATTACACAGTAATACATGTTCTTACTTCTTTTTGTACTTCAGTAAGAAAAATTAAATAATATCCATCCTAAGCCACCAACCTATAGATTTGTAAAACATACCAGATGTATATATTATGGCAAAACCTTCCTTTTGATGATTATTTTGCAAATACCTCTTACGAAAATATCAAAATAGAGTCTTCCAATTACCTACTTAAAAGAGATTATTATAGTTCTTAACTGCCTTACTTATGTCCTTGATGATATAACTCTAGCTCAGTATCTAAATTTATGTGAATTTTCTACCAATCTATTTTCATGTCTTATTTTTCTGTATAAAAATTATACATTGATAACAAAATGGATAATTCTACTGATAATTGTAGTAAGAGCTCTATGTAATTGTTATATTTACCCAGCTCTTTAAAAAGTCTTCAAACTGGAAGTAATAGCAAAGTATGGTAAACATATTGTCAAACATGGCTAATGGTAATAAATGCCCTGTTCCGGGCAGATGTATGTCAAGAACTCTGAAGAAACAATACTTTACTGGCAAGTTTTCATGTTAGATTACTATAGTCATAGATGGTGGTAGAGATACAAAATTCCTGGGTCAGAGACTATTTATCCATAGCCTGCATATAAATATATTCTCACATTGGTCCCCTTTCCTCGATTCAAAATGGTAACAGGGAGAGACCAAATGTTGCACAAGTAGGTTGCAGTAAAGAAAAAGTTTCCAGAGACCTTGTATTTAGGGAACACAAAAATTTTATAACTTCAACTTTATCTAAAATAAATGTTTATGGCCTATTGTAGATCAAAAGACTGCGAAGACAAGACTTGCTTTTCTCAATAATGCCTCACTCTTAACATGTGCAGAGTTATCTATTAAATTATCATTTCCCAACATGCTAATGCTATTATATTTCCTTTTAATTTACAAAGAAATGTGCTGATCTATAGTAACATTTGTCTTTTAAATTCCATTAAACTTATTTCCAAATTTTAGTCATAGATTTCCTTATAATGGCCTTTTTCCTGATAGTTTCCTGTTGCCACATCTTCCTCCTTTATTGACAGCAGACTTGCACAGACAGTGTCAGGCCAGACACTGTGACCCTGCTACTGTCTCCATCTGGATCAAATTACAGCAATCCTTTCACCCTCAACATGGAACAGCAGAATTTTATTTTCCATTTTTGTTTCAGCATCAAACATTAAACTTGAACTCAACTTCCATTCATTAGTTATTAAGGTAACCTATAATAACTACCAACTTGCTGAGTACAGGGAAAGTACTCATTAAATTGTAGTTAGCATTATGTGTCAGTAATTGTAGTAAGTGCTAGAAGACAAAGCTGGGTTATTTAATATCCTTGACATTGAAGTGCTTTGCAGTCAAGTCATAGGAAAGTATGAATAAAATTTAGATTCCTACAATATATTATGAACCAAATTTCTCCTTAGGACAGCAGCTTAAATACAAGAAGATAAGGTTTGGTAATCACAACTTTTCACACTATTATTAAGGTGATTAGTTATAACAACATGTTTTATTTGAGAACTCAGCTGAAACATGACAATGGTGATGCATTTGACCAAAGAAATGATGGTCTGATTCATATTCATACCTAAAAGCCCTTCTATTAGAAAGGTTACATTAGAATTAAGTGAAAAGATGCTATTAACATATTCATAGGAATTACATACAAGAGTCTTCCTTTATATTTTGGGTAAAAAACAAAACAAACAAACAAAAAAAACCCTTTTTTGCAAATAGAAATATTTGTTTAGTTCCAACATTGTCACATCACAAAGAAATTTTCCAAGTGGTAGCCAAGGATATATAGAATTAGCAAAGCAGTGAGACCAGGAATTATAAATAACTAGCAGAAAGCTTTCTCTTTCAAAATTTTAATTTCAAAGCATTGAGGATGAGGCATGTGCTTTCCCCTTGGATATAGTGACCATAAATTCTTAACATTTAAAGAAAAAGAGAATTGAGATGGAGTGTCTCCCTGTTTTCCAGGCTCACCTTAATCTCCTGGGCTCTGGCAATCCTCCTACCTCAGCCTCTGCATAGTGAGGAGAAGAAGCACACACTACCAGGCAAGTCCACTTCCTATAATTTTTAACTGGCCACCTTATTTATACATTTGCATTATATTTATTGCCTATAAGGATAATATATACCTAGCAATGTACTTAATAAAAAAAAAAAATGTATTACATCAGATAGTTCATTACCCCTGTCATGTGTTATTTGTACCATTCAGGAACCATAAACCTTTTGCTTGAGACAGAGTGAAATCCAAAACAGATTTATTTTTTAAAGAGGTATTTCGTCCATAGAGTGCCAGTAACAAAGACAATAAATCCACATATAGTAATATTTCACACTGTTGAAATTTGTAGAGGTTGGAAACAGGGAATTTAGCATTTTTGAAGTTAGACTAAGTACTTCTTCCTAAATCCCTAAGTAATGATCTTTAAAATTGTACACACACACACACAGTCTTTTTTTTTTTTTTCAGATTAATAGGTTTTTTCAGATTAATATATTTTCAGATTAATAAATTTTTTCAGATTAATATATTTAGGTTGCATTGTGTTTGTTAGGTAAAGCCCAAGTTGCAGTTGAGCCTCTTACTCAGGAGGTGTGTCACGAACCCTTACATTGTACCCAATAAGTGAGAGTGAACCACACCCATTCCCCCACCTTCTTGAATTTACATGTGTTTTATCTCATGTGGGCATGTAGGTCTTCACCTACAAGCTTCATATCAATACTGAGTACACCAGATGCTTGCTTTTCCATTATTTTGACATACTGCTTAGGAGGATGTTCTCCAAATCCTATAAGGTAAACACAAAAGATGTGAAGTCTCGATCATTCTTTATGACTTAATAGTATTCAATGGTATACATATGCCACAGTTTATTTATCCATTCATGGGTTGATGGTAACTTGGGTTGTTTCCACATCTTTGCAATTGTGAATTGAGCTGCAATAAACATTTGAGTATAAATTATTCTTATGGTAAAATGATGTTTTTTCTTCTAGGTAGATAACATGTCAAGAACTCTCAAGAAACAATACTTTACTGGCAAGTTTTCATGTTAGATTCTATAGTCGTAGATGATGGTAGAGATACAAAATTCCTGAGTGAGAGACAATTTAATGAGAGACAATGTAATGAGATTATGGGATCAAATGAAAGGTCTATTTTTTAAAGCAAACATCACCTTGATACCAAAACCCAGAAAGATCCAATAAAAAGGACTTCAGACCAATTTCACTAATGAATATAGATGCAAAAATTCTTAATAAAATCCTAGCCCTAGCCAATAGACTACAGCTTCTCAACAAAAAAATCATTCATCATGATCAAGTAGATATCATCCTAGAAACACAAGGCTGGTTTAACATGTGCAAGTCCATAAATGTAATCCACTATATCAACAGAAGCAAAAATAAAGACTATATGATCCTTCAAAAAATGCAAAAAATGGATTCAATAAAATTCAGCATTCTTTTCTACTTAGAACACTGAAGAATGGAGGCATAAGTGGCACATTTCTTAAACTGGTTGAAGCTATCTACAGCAAACCTACAACCTATATTTTAATGAATGGACTAAAACTGAAAGCTTTTCCTCTTAGAACTGTAACCAGACAATGTTGTCCTCTATCATCACTACTATTCAACATAGTGCTGGAAGTTCTAGGCAATACAATCAGGCAAGAGAAGGAAATAAATAAAGGGCATTCAAATGGGAGCAGAGGAGGCCAAACTCTCCTTCTTTGCTGCTGAAATGATCTTATACTTAGTGAAACCCAAAGACTCAACCACAGATTCCTAAAAGTGATCAAAAAATATTGTAATATCTCAGGATATATAATCAGTGTCCACAATCAGTAGCCTTTGTGTATGCCAATAACAGCCAAGATTAGAAGCTAATCATGGACACAATTTCCCTTCATAGTAGCTTCAAAGAAAATGAAATATCTAGATATATGCCTCACAAAAGAGGTGAAGGACCTCTATAAAGAAAATTATGAAACCCTAAGAAAAGAAATAGCAGAAGATATTAACAAATGGAAGAACATGCCATGCTCATGGCTGGGAAGAATCAACATTGTTAAAATGTCTAAACTTCTCAGAGCAATCTACAGATTCAATGCCAACCCTATTAAAATACCAACATTGTACTTTCAAGACTTGGAAAAAATAATTCTGCATTTTGTATGGAACAAGAAAAATCCCTGAATAACTAAAGCAGTGCTTAGTAATAAAAACAAAGCTGGGGTATCAGCCCATCAGACTTTAGGCTGTACTACAGGCCACTGTGATCAAAACAGCATGGTATCAGCCCCAAAATAGATATAGACATTTGGAATTGAATAGAAAATCAGGAAATGAAACTAACACCTTACAGTCACCTAAACTTTGGTACTCCAACAAGAACATACACTGGGACAAAGAATACCTATTCAATAAATGCTGCTGGGAGAACTGGATATCCTCATGTAAAAGACTAAAACTGGATCCACACATTTCTCTACTCACAGAAATTGATTCAAGATGGATAAAAGACTTAAATTTAAGGCATGACACAATAAAAATCCTCAAAGAAAGCATAGGAAAAATACCGGAAGGTATCAGCCTTGGGAATTACTTTTTTATTTATTACATTACATGAATGCAATCACGGGGCACCATACACTGGTTTTACGTACCATTTGACATATTTTCATCACACTGGTTAACAGGAAATCACTCTATGAAGAAGACTTCCATGGCAATTGCAACAATAATAAAAATAAACAAGACTTAATTAAATTGAAAAGCCTTTGTACAGTTAAGGAAACAATAAGCAAAGCAAATAGATAACCTACACAATGGGAAAGGGTATTTGTATATTTTGAATTGAACCAAAGCTTGATACTGAGAACTCATATTAATCAACATATAAAAGCCAACAATCCCTTGTATCATTGGGCAAGAGAGATAAATAGAACCTTCTCTGAAGACAGACCAATGGCTAACAAACATGAAAAAATGCTCATTGTTCCTAATTATTAGAGAAATGCAAATCAAAACCACCCTTAAGTATCGTCGAAGCCCTGTAAGAATGGCCCATATCACAGAATCCCAAAATTGCAGATGCTGGCATGGATGTGGAGAGAAGGGAACACTTTTACACTGCTAGTGGGACTGCAAACTAATACAACCTTTTTGAAAGGAAGTATGAAGAACCCTCAAATAACTCAAGCTAGACCTCCCATTTGATCCTGTAATCCCATTACTGGGCATTTACCCAGAAGAAAAAAAATTATTTTACCATAAGGACTTGCACTAGACTGTTTATCACAGCTCAATTTACAATTGCTGAAATGTGGAAACCACTTAAATGCCCACGAACCCAGGAATGGATTAACAAGCTGGGGTATATGTATATCATGGAATACTATTCAGCCACTAAAAAAGATGGAGACTTTACATCTTTTGTGTTAAACTGGATGGAAGTGGAACACATTCTTCTTAGTAAAGCATCACAATAATAGAGAAGCAAGAATCCCATGTACTCAATTCTGAGATGAGGACAATTAATGACCTAGTACATGGTGGGGGGTGGAGGAAGGGGAGAGCAAAAGGGGGAAAAAGGGAGGGGGTCGGGTGTCACAGTGTGTGACATACCTTTTGGGAGCAGGATATAATTATAAGGGGGACTTTACCTAACAAATGCAATCAGTGTAACCTGGTTCTTTGTACCCTCAATGAATCCCCAAGAATAAAAAAAAAAAAGGAAAAACTTACTAAGAATTCAGCCTAGACAATGTTAGATAATTTAAGATTGTTAAAATACTCTCCCCATTTTTCTTATGTATAAATATCCATGTATACAAATATTTGAGAATTTCATTCTTCAATACTATCAAATTAATGCAAAAATCCATGTAAGAAAACACATACATGCAAAAATAAATTTAACTTAGTCAATCATGTATCTAAGGAACTACACAATAAAGGATCAGCATTTATTTTATTTCATATTCAATACTCACTGGAGTATCTAGCACATGCTTCAGTGTGCTTGGTCAAGTAACTGTACCAAGAAACATAGACCTTTCATTCGGCTTCACTATTACTAACAATGTCTCCAAAATATAAAAGAAGTTGTGGTGCCTACCAAAATAAGAAAAATAAAATTCTTTTTCTACATCTTAATAAAAGTCAGACTGTTATAGAAATCATAAAAAATTAGCCTTATATCTATGCCACAACTGCATTTTATACCCTTTTCTAAAAAATAAGAAATAGGCTTGTCATTCTCTGAAACTATGAGTTAATTTTATTTTAATATGTGTAAGTATTTAATTATTCCTCCTTAGTGTATCTATAGAGTTTTTTCCAAAAAAAATGCATTCTCTGGTTACTCATAAACTTCTTCCACTGACTCATGTTCAATCTCTGCTTGGCAGAGGCCAATTTTCACATGAGTATGAGCTCAATCTGCTTAGGTCTGTTAAGGAAGGATATGGTTTGCCTTGCTCATTGTTGTAATTCTAGTCTCTAGAATGGAATCCAGAACAGAGGAAATAATAAATGTTCATAATGATTGAATGAGTATAATCTAGATAGACTAGGTATTTCACTCATTTATAAATTATGCTGAGAGTCCTGAAAAATAATTACCGATATTATCTGTCTGTACCAGTGTGAGTGACCTTTTTTCAAGGTTGAAGTTCTCTCATCTGTTAGGAAAATGATAAAGTATGAAAACTTACCTATAAACATGGATCACTGAAGCAAACACCAAATCACCACCATCTCTTGGGCATTGCCCCAAAGTAATTCCCCTTACCCGTATATTGCCATCTTCCCATCTGTATCCTGTCTGTGATTTCTTGTGTCCAAACCAAACTTCCACTGCCTGCCTCTTTCCAATCTGTCTCCTTTGCCCTCTGATACAACTATCTTGGATAACACATTCTGTAAAATTGTTTCTTCCTTTTCTCATAAATGCTTCCTAGCTTTTTTTCTGAGGAATTGCTTTCTTATCTACTCTTCAGCTTTACCTCCAACTCATATTCCATTAACTTTGGGCTTGAGGAGGGCTTAGCCTGCCGTCTGCTCAGTGTCACTTTCAGATACTGATGATCGAACAACATCATGTGAAAACCCTCATTTGAAATTTAGTTTGATCCAATAAATGATATTCTTTTCTTCCTTTTAATCTGTCAATTTCATGGTTGCTCATTACTCACATAATTCTTTTCTAATTTAAGTCTTGCCACTATTCTATTGTACTTTGATAATATGGAAAATATATCCAAAATTTTAGTTACGGTACGTACTCCATTCACCTTTGTAATACCAGTAACACTATTTGTATTTTAGTTATCCACTCCCACCCAATCATCTCCCAGAAGTATTTATGAAATATTGATACTAGCCTACATTCTTCTAACTCTCACATTATCTATTTGTCTTTTAATCTAAACTAAATATTTAGTTCCTCCACCTGTTTACATTTCTCCATTAATTCTATCTAGTTTTCACCTCTTTTCCCATACAGCTTGGATTTTGTATAACATTGTTTCAACCAATTGTTTTCCTCTCAAGTCCTTTGCTTCATTCTCATTATAAACCCATTAAAATCTCTTCCCTAATACTCCAAAATTGTATGTGTTCAGCACCAATTTCATCATCTCCTGAAAACTGCTTTTGGTTATACTCTTTTATCTCAATAAAGAGCACCAAACTGCTCAGTTCCTGAAACCTGAAATTTATTCTTGACTCTTTCTGTGGTCTGATATGCAATCAATTACCATGTCTTTTTAATACTAAATGTCTTAGTCTGCAAATAATAAAAATACGTGTGTTGTGAGATAAAATAAATGGCACCATTAACATATTATAGAAGGAGATTTGTACTGATGAAAACCCTATTTTATCAATATTATGGGGGTGGTAGTTTCAATTTGCCACCTGTTAACTGTTGAGCCGAGAGAAGAACCCACAGCTTAAATAAGAGAAATTGGAGAGAGAAGATTTGAAGGAAAAAGCAGGGCTAAGAAAGATAGTTACATCATGGGCCTTAGGAGGTTTGTATCTTGTATAAAATTTTCTGTAGAGAAAAATGAATTTTAGATAGTTATGTCTGGCATTCAGTTGGAAATGGTCCCCTTTTTTTCTTCTCCAACTACTTTCTGTTGTTTGTACTTCACTAAAAATCTATTATAAACCACATTCTTGTTTTGGAATAGTTTTGCTGCCATCTTGCAAAAATAACTTTTATTTTCTTAGCAATTATCTAAAATTTAAAACTTATAAAATCCAAATTCAAGAAAAGGTGAATGTCTTATAGAAAGTAGATTCAGCTACATAATATAGCAAATTATTTACAGAGACCATAAAGAACTATATCATATTTTCATCTTAAAAAAAAAAAAACAAACTATAAATCTCACTAAAACATTATCAGTGATGATACTGGAAAATAATAATTCTCACTGAGTATAAAATGTGATGTCAGGAAAGATCATGATTATCTTATGAAGTAGAATAAGAAAATAAGCAAACAAAAAAGTATCTGTAAAGAAATGCTGTGCCATTTGCTTTGCCTCATCAAATAGTCAATACTTTAAATGAGCATAAAAGTGAAACTGTCATGTGTTCAGTGTCCTGCTGGCTACAGTACTGTACAGACTGCAGGACTGTGTTCCTGAGGTAATAATTCACCCACTGTGGAAATAAAGGATATTTAAGCAGAAAGAATAGTAGCTATTTTTTTGCCACCCTAATAACAAATTAAATGTTAATAAATTAATGCATATAAAATATTTGGAAATAATGTTATTCTGTTTAATATTTCTCTCACTTAATATTTTAATATAATTTTACTTAGGCAACCAAAAAAGAAGCAGAATAGTCAATAAGATTTTGAGCAATTCAGCTTCACTATGTATAAAACATTTCTCATTTCTGGCTACAGGATCTCTGGGGTCCTAGGTTTAACAAGAACTAATCCATTTGCAGAATTATAGACAAGTTTATTGACATTAAGATGGTGAACTCCAATATCACAGAACAGAGCAGTAAAATACTTCAATCACAGATTGTAGTGGTAAATAACCACAAACATTCTCATTACTTTCTAGAAAATACCCAGATAGAACTGGGTGTATTTCCCATCTTGGTATCATGAATTTGCTCAATGTTAGCAAACTTGTGACAATATTTTTAAAATATTAAATAAATCACAAAGTACAACCTAAGCATATCTAATGAATAGTTATATTAAAAATGTAACAAGCATTTTGTATTGGGAAATATGAAGATAAATTGATACTTGAAAATAAAAAAATAGCAAACTGATCGATAAATATTTGAACATTTTTCAAATAATTTATTCACTAATTCAATAATTAAAATAATTATTGAAATAATTTATTCAATGAATATTTGAACATTGTAATATTTTACATTTTATTTAAGTTATTTACTTTACAAATAGGACTATTAGATCAAATATAAACTAAAGAAGAGCTTCCCAGCATATGTTCAAATAGTTTGTCCTAATGAATGGATTAAAATTAGTCACAAGACATTTACATTATTAATTTTAAGGTCTTATTTTTAGTATAAGTTTTAGTTTGGTTTTTTTTTTTTTGGAAAATTTGCCCTCTTGAACAATTTTAGCTCCTCCAACAAAATCAAACACAGTCTTTATAGGTACCATATAAATTCGATTAAAGAAAACAGGCACACATAATTTGTGAATGACCACTGCTAAAAAAGGAAAAGAGAGATTGAGAAAGAAAAAAATAAGTACTTTAAACATTAACTAATTGAAATATTTATACTCTGTATAGTGTGAAGTAATTTTCTTTAAATTTTCACTTAATCTTTCCAAATTCCAACATAGGGAAGTTTTGATTAATTAAATATTGCAAACCAAACTTCAAACTATCCATCAGAAGTAATAATGGGTGATGTCATTTTGGATTTGTCAGAGGGATGGTTATCAAACAAGCATAAAAAAAGCTGCCCTTTAGGGCAGCGCCTGCGGCTCAAAGGGGTAGGGCACCAGCCCTATATGCCTGGAGGTGGTGGGTTCAAACCCAGCCCCAACAAAAAATCAAAAAAAAAAAAAAAAAAAAAAGCAAGCTGCTCTTTACTTAGACTTACTAGGTGTCTCTCTCCCCACTCCCACATAACCAGAGAACAGTTTATCAAATTATCACTTTCAAATACACCCAAAAGTTTTCTGAGATGAGTTCTGACCAATTTTCTCCATTTCTTTCTTTAAAATTGAGTGATCCTGGACTTCCCCAGACAAACGCCCACTTAGCCTGTTCCTGACACTTGCTAAGCAGGGAGCTGATGAAGCAGGTTTAACACAAACACAGTTCCAGTCACAGAAAAGAATAATAAAAAATATGTTTCTTTCTTGTGAATAATAATCTAAAAACATAAAGTAGATTTATTGCTTATTTCTTTCGGTATATCAAGATATTCTTTATGCTAGAAAATATAGTGTAGATGGCTATTAGTGTAATGGCTCTTTTGATTTCTCATTTATTCTCCATCCTAAATGAGTAGCAGCACAGGAATAGTACTCAAACAACAGCCATGCTTAGAGTGTGAAATGTGGAAGTGGAGAAAAACTACATGCAACTTTGGGGTCCCCTCTTTGATGGTTTGATTCATTAGGCACAGGCAGAAGCCCCAGAATACATAGTTTTTTAAGATGATTTGGTAGAAACCAGATATTAGAACCTTTGTCTTAGAATCTTTACAATCATTTAAGATGGTTGTGTAGAAGTTCTGGTTTCTAGGTTTTTTACCATTTTGTTTTGTTTTGTTTTGTTTTTCCTATCCAGTATTTCATATAAGCTAAGTTGAAGTTTTTAAGGTAAAGATAGATAAATTTTGTATACTATATGATGACTTTTGTATCGATCCTTGCACCTGTTACAGAAGTTATTTTCTTGTCAACTTAGAGAAAAATTGGTGCTTCACTTCTCAGGTGATTAGAGTCTAAAACTGTCCAAGTCTTTGAGAAGAGTTACAGAAATGAGTGATGTTTCTATGTCATAGATAATCCTCTTCCCAAATAATAATATATACTGATCAGTAGATGAAAACTACAAGGATATAATTGGTTGTCTACCCACTCGTGGATGTTATAAAACAACTTTGACACTACAACTCTGGATTTCTTGTACAATATCTTTTATAAATTTCACAATATGATTTGTCAAGAAAATTCATATTCTAAGAAAAATTGAAGAACAGTGGTTTAACTGAACATTTTAAAATTAAT
Organism: Loris lydekkerianus; assembly: GCA_963574355.1. NCBI lineage: Eukaryota > Metazoa > Chordata > Mammalia > Primates > Lorisidae > Loris > Loris lydekkerianus. The sequence goes on along the minus strand of CAUYPK010087607.1, from coordinate 6,367 downwards.
GAAAAAGAATAATGTTAATCAACTCTGGAAATTCTTCAGGTATTATTTACTCATCTTCATTTTACATTAATTTTATTATTAGATATATTTCACAAGGTAGAATTTTAGAGAAAAGGAATCAGAGGACTCCTACAAGGCTCATATAGGAAAATAAACAATTTTTCCCCTAGTATTTCAGTACTATTTTTGAACTAGAAAATAAATGCATGGTAATTGTCCTGTGTTAAAAACGAAAGTATTTTCTTTTTAATAGGTCTTCTCTTAATTTAGTTTTCATTCAACAAGGTTTACGATCTGCCATGTACTATTATTGGATATGAATACAAATAAGATATAATGGCTGCCATCAAGAGGCTCAACTTTAATTACTAGACATAACAATAACATGGAAGTGAATTTAAGTATATGAATTTTTCTATAGAGGCCTATAAATATGTTTTATGTTCTGTGTAAATATTCACCTTCTAATGAAGAATGTTCTATAAGGATGTTCTATGGTCTAGGGGAGGTAATAATTACTACTACAAGGGAAATTGGGAAATATGCAATAATTTATAGAGAAAAATCTATATTAGTTGTCACTTGAAGTGAGTTTTTTAGCTTATAGTGAAACAAACCAACCAACAAACAAAACCTATGTGTTTAAATACTAACATCACTACTTCATAGTCATATATTCTTGGGCAAGGTATTTATACACATTAGTCTTTAGCTCCTTCTCTGTAAAATGGAAAAGCAATACAGTTTCTCCACTGTATTGCTTTGAAGATTAAATAAGAAAATCCATATAAAAGGCTGAATGGAATGCCAGGAAATTAAAAGTGTTCAGTAAATCCTGATTTAAAACAATAGGAATTTTTACAAAGGGCCAATTTAAGAGAGAAGAATCCGTGTGGTGCAGATAAGAGAAAATTCTAGGCCTCCGGGAGTTCTCTATGTTGGTAGAGAGTGAAATTTAGAAAGAAGTGGTAAAAAAAAAAAAAAAAAAATGTAGAATGCCATGTAAGGATCAAGTCATTAAGAATCTTAAGAATCTTATAAACCAGGCGGCACCTGTGGCTCAAAGGAATAGCAGACCGGCCCCATATACTAGAGGTGGCTAGTTCAAACCCAGCCCCAGCCAATAAAAAAACAACTGCAAAAAAAAAAAAAAAAGAATCTTATAAACCTGGCCAAGAGTAAAAGTTCAATGGAAAAAAACAAAACAAAACAACAAACAATTATCAGATCTGCGGTTTAAATACTACAGGGAGAATTAATTTTATTGAAGAGATAAAAATCTGTAAGGAGACTCTTGTAAGTGACTCAAAATGAAAGAAGATATGTAAGAGGTAAAAAATGATAGATTTTTATGACCAAATGAATATGAGGAATAATACAGACCTGAGATTGCTCTTACCTCTAAGGTTTGTGTTCAGGTAACTATATAGATTCATTTAAGTGAGTTGGAGAGCTAGAAAATAAAAGGAATTCAGTGGTTAAGAGGAGATGCATAAATATATACATATTGATATATATATATCTAATATATATTATATAAATATATATATATATATATATAGAGAGAGAGAGAGAGAAAGAGAAAGAGAGAGAAAGAGAGAGAGAGAGCGCGCGCTCCATCACTATCTACCGAGAGAAGTCTGTAGTAGATGCATGTGGAAATGTATACTATGCTTCTGAAACTACAGGCCTGGAGCTTAAAAGAACCACCAGATTGGATGGTATAAAGTTAGAAAGATAGATAGTAACTGAAATTGTGGGAGTGAAATCACACAAGAACAGAGAATAAAAGGAGAAAGCTAAAAATGAAGGATAAAACTTGGGGAAACTGCAACGTTAAAGAAATAAAACATAAAACAAATACAGGCAGGGAGAGAGTGGGGATGGTGTGGATGCAGGGAAGCCCGAAGAGAGAAGGGCTGCAGAGCCCAGTACTGTTTGAAACCTGTAACTACTTAAGTAACATTATATTTGGGGAAAAAAAAAAAAAAAAAAAAAGAGGCTATTGACCATAGCAATTGGCTTCTAACAGAAGACAAATATGAAAGGATAAAGCAGCCCCAGCAATTTGAGACACGGACATCCTGGGTGTGAGTCCTAAGTCTACTTCTCACTATTTGTATGACCTTGACATAATTAAATCTCTCCAAGCTTCACTTTTAGGGTTAAAAGAATTCTTAATTTAAAGAATCCTTTGAGAATTACACAATGTGCCAGAATGACTATAATATAATGTATTAATAATAAATGTTAATCATTATTATTCTCATTTTAATAAAATTTGTTCAAGTCAGTGCCATTGAGACCAAAGTATTTGGTTAGATAAGTGACTGATCCTTTGTCCTGCTCAGCCTATTTTTCAGGCTGACCTCTGGTTATGTATGTATTTCAATACTTACTCATTTATTCACTCTTATTCACCTATTATTTATTTAGTGGCTATAACACTGCTGGACTTTATGATATCATAAAGAACAGATAAGAAATAAAATATGTCCTTGTCATTGTAAAGGAGGAAAAGTAGTTGTGCACTACATCTTAGAACACTAAGAAACAAGCTTCATATTTAAAAAGAGAAAGAAAACCAGTCCTTGACATCCAGTTCTGACTTAGTAACACAGCTAGATCTTGGGTTTCTCCTGTGAAAGATAAACAATTCTATAGAATATCGATGACAGATAAGGCCACTTTGTGACATGGATCAAGAATGGCAAGACCAAGCCCAGGAGTTGGAGGTTGCTGTGAGCTATGATGCCATGACACTCTACCCAGGGTGACAGATTGAGGCTCAAAAAAAAAAGACCACTTCATAACCATGTCTGAACACAAACAAAACATTACCCAAGTCTCAGTATTTCAAATATCCTCAGGCCAGGCTAGTATGAGTGACTTCTGTGTATTTATCATTTATAAATTTAATTTCACTCTAGTATCTCCTCTCTATAGGTAAAAATGTTGTGAAATTTAATATATTATATGTAAAATATATAATATATATTTATATATTATATGTAAAATATAAAATATTATATATGTTATATATATATATATAATACACCACCATAAAATTGTTGTACTATGAAAGCTCCCAATTCAGAGTGAACCCCTGCTTCATTGGACTGTCCCCGAAATCCCCGACCAAAGCCTAAATCCCATACATTTTTTCCTAGCACGTTTTCTTAGTGAGATGCCCCATGGGTGTACCCCGTGTGCATTTTTTTTTTTACTCCAATATGTTAACATACATTGTAATCTATGATGGGAAAGCATTGACAAAAAATGGAAAATGATATTGTAAGTAAATGGTAAACATGTTTAAGCTTGGTAAACTTTGTATTGGACATGCTGTACAGGATTCTATCTTCCATGAGATCACTACTTTTAAGAACGTGTGACATAGATTTTAGAGTATTTTTCACCACTGGATGAAGACTATGTCATTGGTATTTGGTACTAGGTCTTACAAATTTAAGACTTCTCGACTACTCTAGTATTTTATTTTCAATAAACACCTATCATATTTTTGTTGAATTATAATGTAAAAAAAGTGAGTTTTCTATTTGTGAATTATTGGCAACCAAGAAAAATACCCAGGTGAAGAAAAGTAATCCTTTCTGTTTGATGTTTAGGGCAAGTGGTCTCAGTAGGAGTGAGTTTAAATTTTACTCCCTCAGCCAAAGGATTTCCAGACTGGAGAAATCCAGCTTGGTTTTCCAGCCTATGAAGTCTAACAAATAGAAAAGGAAAGAAGGTACTGGAATAGGATAGAGACTAACACAACAAATTATATTTTAATTTCCCTGTCATCTCCTATTCACTTTAATTTTAATGAATAAGTTTCCTCTTACCACCATTTCTTTTTTTTTTTCTCTTTTCCACTTATCTTTTCAAACAATATGGTGTATTAAATACTAATGATCTAAAGCAACTTCCTACTTCATGCTAATAATATTACTATGTGGTGTTTATTATAACATATATTTAACAGGCATTCAAAGGATAGGTCCATTTTAAGACATAAAAAAAGTAAAGCTCAGGAGGTGATACTGATGATCATACAAGCAAGCTATGTACTTGGAAATAATATCAACACTCTTAAGCTATTAATACATTTTTACGTGTTATTCTTAAAACAGAGATCATAATTTAAACAAAAATTATGAAAAACCTACTATTTATACTAAAATAATGCCTTCAATATTGTCTAAATACTAGATTACAAGTAATTATTTCTTCAGTTTTGTGAAAATAAATGAAACATTAATTATTATATTCCCAATTATATCATTAATTATTATATCCCCAAAACAATTTACCTACCTTATCAATTTGCCTATCAAGAAAATCACTCTAGTGATTCCCTGTTTAACAAAAATGCTGCACATATGCAGGCAGTTTTTGCCTCAACTTAAGGGTTACATTATTAATGCCACATAGATTCTTCATTCTAAAATCATCCTACCCAAAGTTGTCTCATCTCTAATCAAGTATTCAAAATCAATCAAGCTCTAAAGCAGCACATTTTGTGACATGACAGTAATGTGTCTGCCATAACCAATCAGATGAAACATCATTGTAAGGCAGGCATTTCAAAGAGGTGATTTAAATATTAATGAGCAAAGGAAGTAAAACATGTATACTTCCAACCTTTCTTTTCTTTGAAGGATCTAAAGAAGACATGCAACTCAGTTTTCTTCATAGGTAGTTATTTAAATTTCAAATTAATTGTTTTACCTTACTAAATTTTACATAAAATTAAGTATCACGTAGTCACAGATTAATGTCTTTAAAAGTTAAAAATAGTCCTTCTGTAATCTCTTTAATTTCAGTTCCCTTTAACCTTCTACATACCAAATTTTCCGTTTAACAAAGTCTTCACTTTACTTCTCCATCTTTGTTACTCCTGAAGGACTTTAATTCGAATAAATAATTGTATTACTTTTCTTTAATGATTTTCTTTCAACTCTTCCCAAAATAAACACAATAAGCAAGCAATTATTAAACAATCATAAATAGTTTATGATTGTTTAAATCAAAAAAAAATTGTAAATGATTGTTTAAATCAAAAAATCAAACAATCATAAATTGTTTATGATTGTTTAAATCAAAAAATCTTAAATGCATTCTGCATCTTAGATTTGAAAGATACTGTCCACATTATACTGACCCCTTTGGATTAAGTTCAAACTAGTGGCTATAATTATTTCATTTTTTTCCCCACTTTATTTCTATTCTTCTATATAGTTCTTTCAAATAGTTATTCCATCAAGTAAATAGTAATTATTTTACCATTGATTGAAAGAAGCCACACACAAATAATATCATAAAAATATGACTTCAGGGATTGGATTAAAGATGGCGGCCGAGTAACAGCTTCCCTGCAACTGGCCAAGGTGAGTCTGGGGAGACAAGACTCCAGACATCTCTGGCCGGTGGGATCTGCCTATGATCATCCCTTTGAGGACACAGGGAGCCAGCAAGGGACTTCTGGATGCCAGGAGGAGGACAAAAACAGTGGAAAACTGGCAAGTGGCTGAGTGTGTTTGATCAACCTAATCACGCCGGCAACTGTGAGTACAAGCAACAGTGAGACTGCAAACTGGAAAGGCCTTACCTGTGAACTTTTTTGGTGTTCTTGGACTTGGCGCTGAGTTGAGCTGCCTGGGGGAGAGCTTGAGCAAAAATGTGGAGAACTTTGGGCATTGTCTGGGGCCCCAAAGTGAGCCACTGAGCTGGGCTCAGTGAAAGCCATTGTATGAAAAATCTGCTCCGGCAAGCTCCAACCTCAGGGTCCCAGAGCAAGGAATGGCAAGACAAAGTAACCTAGTGACTGAGCAGCTTAAAGGCGGGGACTGCACTGCCTCACAGCTCTAATCCTTAGGAGCAGAGTGAGACGGTTTTGGCACACTGGAACCTTGGGCTGTTGTCTTCAGTAGAGTGCCCTGACGTCACAGCTCATAGCAAGTGAAACTCCAGGGCTTGGCACTGCCCAGACCTCCATAAGAACTGTGCAGCGCCCCCCGACCAGTGACCTGCACCCACCAGAGCTCCGCAGTCCCTGACCTGGAACTGCGGAAGCCACGCAACCTCGTGTCCCCCCCTCCTGTGTCCTCCCAGCCGCCACACTAGCTCATCCATCTGACCAGGGACTCTGGTAGCTACGTGCCCTCTGGAGCCCTCCCTGCCTCTGCACAGAGCCCTTCCCTGGCCAGAGACCGCTAGAGCGTTGGGTTCTCTGTGCCAAAGTCATTTGGTGCCAGGCACAGAGAACCGTGTGCACCACCCCCAGCCCTGTTGCTGAATCCGGGTGTGTCGCACACCAAAGATGCTTCCACAACCAGAACTCCCTAACTACAGCAGCCCCAGA
>CAUYPK010087602.1:0-11839 GCA_963574355.1 Loris lydekkerianus | reverse complement strand
CCTTTTCTTCCCTAATTGCAATGGCTAAAACTTCCATTACAATGTTAAAGAGCAATGTAAACAATGGGTAACCTTGCCTGGTTTCTGATCTAAGTGGAAATGATTTCAATTTAACTCCATTCAATACGATCTTGGCTGTGGGTTTCCTGTAGATGGCCTCTTTTAGTTTAAGAAATGTCCTTTCTATACCAATTTTCTTAAGTGTTCTGATCATGAAGGGATGCTGGATATTATCAAAAGCTTTTTCTGCATCAATTGAGAGAATTATATGGTCTTTATTTTTTAGTTTGTTCATTTACTGAATTACATTTATATATTTACGTATATTGAACCAGTCTTGAGAGCCTGGGATAAATCCGACTTGGTCATGGTGTATAATTTTTTTTGATGTGTTGTTGGATTCTGTTTGTTAAGATCTTATTGAGTATTTTTGCATCAACATTCATTAGTGATATTTGTCTATAATTTTCTTTTCTTGTTGGGTCTTTCCCTGGTTTAGGGATCAAGGTGATCTTTGCTTCGTAGAATCTGTTGGGCAGTATTCCTTCTTTTTGTATATTTTGGAAGAGGTTTAGTAATATAGGTACTAGTTCTTCTTCAAAGCTTTGGTAGAATTCCGATGTAAAGCCTTCTGGTCCTGGGCTTTTCTTCTTAGGGAGATTTTATATGCTTGATGCTATTTTAGAACTTGATATGGGCCTATTTTACATTTCCACTTCGTTCTGGCTAAGTCTTAGTAGGTGGTGTACTTCCAACTATTGGTCGATATCTTTCAGATTTTCATATTTCTGAGAGTAAAGTTTCTTGCAATGTTCATTAAGGATTTTTTGAATTTCTGAGGGGTCTGTTGTTATTTCATCTTTATCTTTTCTGATTGATGAAATTAGAGATTTTCCTCTTTTTTCTTCTGGTTAGGTTGGCCAAAGGTTTATCTATTTTATTGACCTTGTCAAAAAACCAATTTTGTGATTTATTGATCTGTTGTATAATTCTTTTGTTTTCAATTTCATTTAATTCTGCTCTGATTTTCGTTATTTCTTTTCTTCTGCTGGGTTTGGGGTTGGAATGTTCCTCCTTCTCCAGTTGCTTGACATGTCCCATTAATTTATTAACTTCATCTCTTTCCGTTTTCTTGAGAATGGCTTGCAGTGCTGTAAATTTCCCTCTTAGGACTGCATTTGCAGTATCCCAGAGATTCTAGTAATTTGTGTCTTGATTGTTGTTTTGTTCCAAAAATTTGCTGATTTCCTTCTTAATCTCATCTATAACCTATCTGTCATTCAGCTTAAGGTTATTTAGCTTCCATATTTTTGTATGAGTATACAGATTCCTATTGTTATTGAGGTCAACTTTTATTCCATGATGGTCTAAGAAAATGCAAGGAATAATTTCTATTTTTTAAAATTTGCTGAGGTTAGATTTGTGACCTAGGATGTGGTCGATTTTGGAGTATATTCCATGGGCTGATGAGAAGAATATGTATTCAGTTTTGTTGGAATGAAATGTTCTGTAGATGTCTGTTAACTCCAGATGTTGTATCCTTAAGTTTCAATCTAAGATTTCTTTGCTTAGCTTCTTTTTGGAGGATCTATCCAGCACTGCTAAAGGGGTGTTAAAATCTCCAACTACTATGGAACTGGAGGAAATCAATTTGTTCATGTCTGTTAGAGTTTCTCTTATAAACTGAGTTGCGTTCTGGTTGGGTGCATAAATATTAATAATTAAAATCTCATCATATTATTACCTTTAACAAATATGAAGTGTCCATCCTTATCATTCCTTATTTTGCTTAGTTTAAAGCCTATTGCATCTGTGAGTAGGATTGCAACACCTGCTTTTTTCTGCTTTCCATTTGCCTGGAGTATAGATGACCATCCCATCACCTTGAGTCTATATTTGTCTTTTAATGTAAGATGAGGTTCTTGTATGCAGCAGATATCTGGCTTGAGTTTTTGTATCCAGTCAGCCAACCTGTGCCTCTTTAGAGGACAATTTAAACCATTCACATTCATTGAGAAATTTGATAAGCCTTTCGAGAGTCCAGTGGACATTTTTAATCCTTTTGCGACTGTGGAAGTTGGAATTTGATCTGAATTTTCTGGGTGGGTTTACTTTTGTGGTGGAGGATTATTCTGGTCTTTATGGAGGATAGGTCTGAGAATATCCTGGAGAGCTGGTTTAGTTGTGGCAAATTTCTTCAACATGTGAATGTCATTAAAGTATTTAATTTCTCCATGATAAATGAAACTCAGTTTGGCTGGGTACAGAATTTGTGGTTGAAAGTTATTTTGTTTTAGGATATTAGACGTCAATGACCATCTTCTTCTAGCTTGAAAGTTTTCAGCAGAGAGATCTGCAGTTATTCTAATATTCTTGTCCTTGTATGTAATGCTTTTCTTTCATCTGGCTGCTTTCAGAATTTTCTCCTTCATATTAACTTTAGTGAAATTGATTATGATGTGTGTAGGGGATGTCTTATTTGGGTTGAGTCTGTGCTGAAGTTCTGAAACTGTCTGCTATCTGAATTTCAGAATCTCTTGGCATGCCTGGAAAGTTCTCCTTCATAATCTAATGGAGAAGTGACTCTGTGCCTTGTGAAGCCACTTTGTTGCTTTTGGGGATCCCTATAAGACGAATATTGGTTTTCTTCGAATTATCCCAGAGCTCTCTGAGAGAGTGGTCTGTTTTTCCTCTCCATTTCTCTTCCTCTTTGAGAGTTTGGCAGCGTTTGAAAGCTTTGTCTTCAATGTCAGAAATCCTTTCATCTGCTTGCTTCATTCTGTTACTGAGGTATTCTACTGTGTTTCTCAGATCTTTGAGGGATGCAACTTCTTGTCCCAATGTGTCAAAATCTTTGGTCATTTGGTCTTTTAATTCATTGAATTCTTGAGACATCTTTTGGGTTAATGCTTAGAATTCTAATTCAATGTTATTTGCTAACCAGATTCTGAATTCGATTTCTGACATCTCAGCTATTTGTTTATGCATGGGATCTTGTGCTGTGTCTGTCTCATTGTTCCTTGGGGGAGTTGATCTACTCTGATTATTCATATTATCAGAGTTTTTTCTTTGATTTTGTCTCATGATTGTTTTTCACCATTGCCTCTGGACATCCTCAGAATTGGGGAGGTGTCTCTTCAAGATTAGACCCCAGCAGGATCACTCTATTGTTGCTGGATCTTTGTAGGGACTGACCCTGTGTAGTTCCTTTGGGGCTTCCGCAGCCAGAGAGTTCTGGTTGTGGATGCAGCTCCAGAGTATGACACACCTGAATCCAGCAACAGAGTAGGGGGTAGTGCACACAGTTCTGGGAGTGCCTGGCACCCAGTGACTTTGGCACAGAGGGCCCAAGGCTCCAGCAGTCTCTGGTCAGGAGAAGGGCTCCACACAGAGGGAGGGAGGGAGCCTAGCTACCAGAGTCCCTAGCCAGATGAGGGGTCAGGTGTGGAGGCAGAAAGGTTACAGGAGGGAGGATGAGGGGTTTTACGGCTCCTAGAGTTCCTGGTCCAGGCGTGGGGAGGCCTGGCAGGCGGGGTAATGCTTCCAAGTGCAGCGCTTACTGGTCCTATAAGGTGCAGCTTTTCTGGAGGTCTGGGAGGGTGCCAATCGAGTGTCCAGGCACAGATGTTCTGGAGTTCTGGGAGGGTGCCGATCGTGAGCCATGGGACATCTCTTCCCGAGGTCCATATTTAACTTTTTAAGATATCCTCTTCCTTTAATAATTTGCTATTTAATAAAACCTGAAAGAATATAAATATTGTAAACATAAACATGAGGACCATGTTAAGAATAATAGTTTTTTAAGACAAAGGGTTATATGTCTACCAGCTTCATTAAATACACTAAAGAGGAAAATACACACTCTTTTTGCTTAAGAGGAACTTCAAAAAATTATTTAGTGGTCAAACAACGTGGAGAGGTGCCTTAAATCATGCATTAGCATGATGAGAAATGCTCTGTTCAAAATTAGAGCTCCTTTTTAGAAAATCTAAGGAAATTTTCCATTATTCTAGTTGTAAACCCTATGATTATAATATATCTTTATTTTAAACTATCATGAAGAAAATTTTCATAGTGGTAATAAAAATAAGAAACTAGGATTGAAATGTTGTATTATTATAGTCAAAAATGAACTTCATATAAATTATACCAATTCAAGTGTCTATTAATGCAAAAATATGTAATTGGGTCATTATCATTTATAAAATACAAGACTCAAAGAAACATTTAGCTTAAAATACTTACTGTATCCTCAGAGTATACAATGAACTAGGAATTAACTGTCCATTTCTTTTATCAGCATAAATAAAAAAATAATATGGGATCCAAAGGAAAAAAATGAACACCACATGGTCTGGGTCTGTAGGTGCACAGACTGACACAGCTGATTCAATAATTCCTTCTTCAAATACACTCTGTGGTCACAGCTGGACTAATCTTACAATAAGTTGCACAGATCATAATGACAGCCAAAATAATCAAGTGAGTCTGGAGGTCACCCCATGAATATAATCAGAATGAAAAGAAGCTAGTCACAATGAAAAACATACCTAGAAATGTAGTTCAAAGCAAATAATCAGCTTGGATAATTCAGCCTTAAATACTGGGGCAGAATATAAACAATGACTTTTCATAGAAGTTCTAGATAACCCTATTTTGTTAAAGTAATGATCCTTCACAAGGATTTTCTTATACAGAGACAACTTAGAAGTTTTCAGAAAAACTGATCATCAAAAACATATTTTTGACAAGGATTGATCATTTTATTTTCATTTTAAATCATTAGAATGAAAAGCATTCTGTTTCCTTTACTTGACACTACAGAAGCAGACACACAGGCAACACATCCATGCACACCCATACTCTTTGCTTAGAGAAGAAAGTAAGGCCAGAACCAGAAATAATCCTAATGCTGTCATTCAAATCTACAAAATATTCGTGTAAATTATGAAATTTAAAATTTAAGATATTAAAAAGACCTTTTTCTCAGCACCCACATTTATTAAGAATGATTTTTTTTCTTTGTTGTGTCTGTGTGATAATCAGTGTATTTTTTTTTTAATTAGGTAAACATTGTAAACAATAAAATACACAAATCATTTAAGATGATTAGCTTGGACAATACTATACATAGGTATAATCCACACACCTATCAAGACAATACTGTACATAGGTATAACCCACACACCTATCAAGACATTGGTAATGTAGAATTTTACCAAGGACCTGTCATCTTGTAAATTACTACAATGAAAAAAAATCTCCTCCATTTGAATTCCAGGAAATGGCTTCCTGCACGTAAACATCCCTCCCCATAGGACTTAGATAAGGCTCACACTCTTTACCTATAACAAGGCCAGACACAGACTTTCCAAATTTCCATTCTTTATCTCATAAATGATTAGCCAGACTGCTGCCTACTTAACAATATGAACATAAGTCTTGGTTTTATTCCTTAAATATGGAACATTTCACGAATTTGTGTGTCATCCTTGCCCAGGGGCATTACTAATCTTCTCTGTATCATCCAATTTTAGTATATATGCTGCTGAAGCAAGCACTGAACATAATCCTTGTTAAACAAACATAAATTTAGTTTGTCTCCTTCCCTAATCTCCTGAACTTTGACCCACTATGACCCTGAGCTAGGATACAGTTCTTCATTAAGAGCTCCTTTCTGAAAATAGCTGAATTCAGAGTGCAGCATTTTCTGATCTACTGTCCAAGCACAACACCCTTTCTAATTCCACTTTTCCCACTTGGTTCTTTCTAACCTTAGTCTTGTTTACTCTTCTTGTAAAAGAAAAGCCCTTATCTAACTAACATTAGAGATACTTTCAGATCTCATAGTTCCAGTTTTTTGCTATTGAAATAACCTCCCTCCGTTTACTACAATAATCCATTCAAATGAAGTCTATACTACTTTGCTGCCTTTACCTATAATGAAGATTTCCTATATCTTGGAAAGACTTGTTATTTTGTCCTCAGTCTGTCTCTACACCATCCTTTAAAGAAGTAAATTCTGGTCTGTGTTTTTGTTTTTGTTTTGCTTTGTTTTGTTTTAGACATGGATGGTTTCTTAGACATTCTTTTTTTTATTATTAAATCATATCTGTGTACATTAATGCATTTATGGAGTACAATGTGCTTGTTTTATTACAATTTGAAATACTTTCATTAAACTGGTTAACATAGCTTTCACCAAACTTTCTTAATTATTGTGTTAAGACATTTATACTCTACACTTAGTAGATTTGACATACTCTCTTGTAAAATGCACCATAGTTGTGGTCCAACCAACTACCCTTCCTCCAGCCGTTCTCCCCACCCTTCCCTGTCTCTCCTCTTTCCCCTTCATCTTGGGCTATTATTGGGTTATAGCTTTCATATGGAAGTGTGGGTGCTTATATATTGGTTTCATAGTAGAGCTGAGTACATTGGATACTTTTTCTTCCATTCTTGAGATACTTTGCTAAGAATAATATGTTCCAGCTCCATCCATGTGAACATAAAAGAAGTAAAATCTCCATCTTTTTTAAAGCTTTATAATATTCTATGGTGTACATATACCACAATTTATTATCCATTCATGGGTTTATGGGAACTTGGGCTTCTTCTATGACTTAGTAATTATGAATTGGGCTGCAATAAACATTCTGGTGCAAATATCTTTGTTATAAAGTGATTTATAGCGGTGTTGGATAGATCCTCCAATAAGAAACTAAGCAAATAAATTTTGGACTTAAACTTTACCATACAATTGAATTTAATTGACATCTACAGAACATTTCATCCTAAAAAACTGAATACACATTCCTCTCATCAGACCAAGGAACCTCCTCCAAAATTGATCACATCTTAGATCACAAGGCTAACCTCAGAAAATTTAGAAGAATAGAAATTATTCCTTGTATTTTCTCAGATAATCATGGAATAAAAGTTGAACTCACCAATAACAAGAATCTGCATACCCATACAAGGACAAGGAAACTAAATAACCTTATGCTGAAAGATAACTGGGTCATAGATTAGATTAAGAAGAAAAATCATCAAATTTTTGCAACAGAATGATAATAAATATATGAATTATCAGAATCTCTGGGCTACCCCAAAGGCAATCTTAAGAGGGAATTTTACAGCATTGCAAGCCTTCCTCAAGAGAAGGGAAAGAGAGGAAGTCAACAACTTAATGGGACATCTCAAGCAACTGGAAAAGGAAGAATATTCCAACCCCAAACCCAACAGAAGAAAAGAAATAAAATTAGATCAGAATTAAATAAAATTGAAAACAAAAGAATTATTCAAAAGACCAATGAATCAAAAAGTTGGTTTTTTAAAAAGTTTAACAAAATTGATAAACTTTTGGCTAGCCTAACCAGAAAATTAAAATCCTTAATCAATCAGAAATGACAAAAGCGAAATAACAACAGACACCTCAGAAATTCAAAAAACTCTTAATGAATACTACAAAAAACTCTATTATCAGTTCTTAGACGTTTTTATCTCACTGCTTATGTAGCTAGAATTTAGCTTCACCAAAATAGAAGCCTATCTTTTGTCCCTGACTCTGGAATGTAATCTCTTTTTTTTATTGGTTTTGGGTCCCTAGGACTACACCTATAAACAAACAAATAAAATCATGCTGGACCATTGATTAGAATTGAATCAGTAAAATAAAGCTGGGAAAATGTATATTTTAATAATGTTTAGTGTTTTCAATCTATTCCTTAATCCTCAAGTACTTTAATAATTGTTGATGCTATACAAATAATTTTATTTTTCTGATTTTTTAATGAGACAATATTTGGATCTTGCAAATTTGCCAAATTTACTTATTGGATTTAGTAGTTATTTGGTAGATTCATTAAATATTCTATGTATAATATCTGCATGAAACCAAGTTTTATTTCTTCTCTTTCATAAATTTACCTCTTATATTATTTTCTTGTCTTACTGAGCTGAGTAGGACTTCCATTACAATATTCAATAGAAGTTACAGTAACTAACATAGTAAGTATGGATGTTGCTAGATTTAGTTTGCCCATATATTGTTAGGGGATTTTGCAACTATCTTAATGATGAATATTGTCATTACAAGAAAACTTTCCTTTTCTTGTACTGCTTTTCTGGTTTTGAGACCAGAGTCATAATGTCTTCATAAAGTGATTGCTAAAGTATTTCCTTCTCGATATTTGACAATTTTTGACTAAGATTGGTATTATTTCTCATTGATATGAAAGAACTAGCTGGAGAATTTAAATGGGTATAGCCTTTACTTTGAAAAAGATTTTTTTTTTTTTAATTTTTTTTTTTTTAAAGGTTTTTTTTTTTTTTAAATTAAATCTTAGCTATGTACAATGGTATGATCATGGGGCATCATACATTAGTTTCACAGACCGGTTGACACATTTATATCACACTGGTTAACAGTGGTTAATTTCCTGGAAATTTCACAGTCATTGTGTTGAGACATTTACATTCTACATTTACTAAGTTTCACATATACCATTGTAAGAATACACTTGTGGTGCATCTTACAATGGTATATATGAAAAAGATTTTTAAATACATACTCAATTTCTTTGATAGACATAAGGCTGTTCAGATTTTGAATTTCTCCTTTTGTAAAGTTTCAAAATTTATGCCCCCAAATTTTTCCAATTCATCTAGGCTATCAAATTTATTGGAATAAAATTGTCAATAATATGACATTATGCATTTAATGTTTAAGTTGATATTTACCTTTTATTTGGGTTTTTCTTTTTTTTTTTTTTTTCTTATTGTTATTGTTTTAAGAATCTCACTTTGTTGCCCTGGGTAGAATGACATGGTGTCATAGCGCACAGCAACCTCAAACTCTTGGGCGAATGTGATCCTCTTGCCTTAGCCTCCCCAGTAGCTAGAACTACAGGTGCCCCCCCACAATGCCTGGCAATATTTTGTCTCGCTCTTGCTCAGGCTGGTCTCGAGCTCTTGAGCTCAGGCAATCCACTCGCCTTTGCCTCCCAAAATGCTGCCACTACACCTGGCCCTGTTAATATTAATTCTCATTTTAATTTCTTCATGACTCTTGTTAAAAGACAAATTCAGAATAAATTTGTCTTAAAGATTCCAATTTAGCTACATTGTGATTCTGAAATTGGAAATTACAAAATGTTTCGCGTCAACATTGGGGTTGGGGTCAGCTTCGACGGGGTTTTGGGTGTCAGGGTTGGCGTCAGGGTCAACGTTAGGATCGCATCAGTGTCAGGGTCCACATCATGGTTGGCGTTTGTGGTGCACTGGGGTTGGTGTTGTCATTGTGTCAGTGTCACCATTGGTGTCACATAGGCATCGGTGGCGTGTGGGCAATGGGGTCAAAGTCGCTGTTGGTCTCGTGTGGGCATCGCATCTGGATCTGCATCAACATTCCGTTGGCATTGATGCCATTCTTGGTGTTGCTTTGGGTGTCGTGTTGTGGTTGGGTCAGCG
The DNA here is from genome assembly GCA_963574355.1 of Loris lydekkerianus. Lineage (NCBI taxonomy): Eukaryota > Metazoa > Chordata > Mammalia > Primates > Lorisidae > Loris > Loris lydekkerianus. The sequence goes on along the minus strand of CAUYPK010087602.1, from coordinate 2,368 downwards.
TCAGCATTGCAGTGGGGGTTGACGGTGCATATCGGCATTGGTGTCTGGGTGGGGTCAGGGACGTAGGGGTTGGGGACATAGGGGTCAGGGTCAGCATTGCTTAGGCCTTGTAGCATCAGCATCTGAGGAAAGGTTGGTGTCACATTGGGGGGGTTGATGTCAGGGTTGGGGCACCTGTCCAGGTGAGGACCCTAGGGCTCCTGCACTGTCTGCCCTGAACCTAGCGTGTGTTGGCCACCAGCCTCCTGTGGGCCACACATGGGACCAGAGCATCATAGTATGGTCCTGGAGACCACTGGGCTATTGGGCTGCTCCTCACAGCAGAGTGTGGTGCAGGGCAACCCTGTATTATGCCATTTTAGAAATAGAAATACATTAAATTTTATGGCAGGATTCTCTGAGAATTAGCCTTGGGATTGGCATAAATTTTTATTTTCATAAACTATTTTTCAAAAGGAAGTCCATGAACACATTGGTCCCCAATCCACATTTGGAACTCTCATCATGTATCATGACTTTATTCATACTACATTATCCTAGACAAAATTACTTTTCTGTTGTAAGTCATTACCCACTACTCTTTTTTTCTATTTTACAAGCCCATTTCCAATGACTTATTTCTATTCAAATTGGGTTTTCCAATAGCATCTATATTTCCACCTCTGAAATCTCCTTACTTCTTCATTTCTTCAAGCATACTTTACAATGTTGAATTCTGAACTGTTAGATCCCTAGAAAGGGAGCCAACAGTCCTTTATAGACTATTCCCTGAAGATAAGTATTGCCCAAGTATTGCACTGGTCAAAATAATCAAGAAAATGTTAAACATCTTTAAGAAAAATTATAGGGAAAACTACTAACCAGTCATCCTATTTTTTAAAAATTCCTGAGGTGTCTGCACCTGGGCTCTTTCTTACAGTTTTGGAGTGTGTACAAGACAGAAATAATAGAGTTGGAGATGCTACTTAAATGATGGAGACACAAAGCAAGGCGGGAGACAGGTTTACATAAAATGACAACTCTTCTTAATGAACCTGGCTAAAGGTGAGTCTCATCAGAGAGCTACCTGGCTGCCAGATTTTGTTATTGGTGTCTTGCCAGAGCATATGTGTCAGTTTCTTCTCCAGTGGCCCCAGTCTTGGGCTGGAGTTTGACTCTTCCATTTCTTCTGAGTTGCTCAGCTGAAATTTCTTCTATCTCACACATCCTGGTTTAACAGAAGCTTCTCACTTAATAGGAGCTTCTTTCTCATTACAGTAGGAGATTGTCAGGATGTCCTTATGTATAAGTAAGGGACAGGTAGTCTTATTTAAAGAACTTGAAAGCTGCTTCATAATAGTTCCAGTTTGATTCTTTTTCTAGGCCAACTTACATACTCTGTAGGCACTATGGGTCTCAACCAAGTGGTCCACATTATATCACCCCAGGGAACTGTGGAGCTGTGGATCATATTTGCCATTTAATTTCTGTATTGTTTCAAATTGGAATGTCATGTATCCATTTCCCTAATATAGAACACAACCAAACACAGAATGAAAATCTATCAGTTAATATAAAACAGCTTTTGGTTTGGTGATACGTTTAAATAATTCTGACAGAATGACATCCAGCATTGAACACACTCAGAAGCAAAAGTTGGCTTTGGTTGCCATGAGGCACAGACAAATAGGGATTTAAATAAGCAGCTCCATTAGGCAAGGCCAACCCCCATGCTTTACAATCCTGCTTCTGCAGCTCTCTACTTACAACATTTAGCTTAGTTAAACCATTTTCATGCTAACCTTAGCATACACATCACTACCTATTTAGGAGGGGAAAAAATCTCCACCATTCTTCAAAGATATATGCTTTGACTCCTCTCTTTCTGATCTAAATATTCTCTCTCGTCCCTTTCTATTTTAACCAATTATATCAAGCAACTCCGAGCTTATTTCCATGAAGCAGAGAGAGCTGCTGCTAGTCCATAAAGCACCTTTGTGGGATTTAGAAAAAGACAATTTTGGAATACAGCCTCTGACCATGATGAACAGAGGGATATCAGCAGCATTTCATTTCTCTCACTCAGGTGCCTTTGTGTGGTGAACAGCATGGCAGCTGTGAGACTGGTGATGCTAAACAGGTTTAATTTGGGGGGCCAATTTTCAAGCCTCAATAAGGACTTTTTTAAATTAAATCATAACTGTGCACATTGATATGATCATGGGGCATCATACACTAGCTTCACAGACCGTTTGACATATTTTCATCACACTGGTTAACATAGCCTTCCTGGCATTTTCTTAGTTACCTTGCTAAGACATTTACATTCCACATTCATCAAGTTTCACATACACCCTTGTAAGATGCACCACAGGTGTAATCCCACCAA
>CAUYPK010087601.1:0-10665 GCA_963574355.1 Loris lydekkerianus | reverse complement strand
ATTTTTCCATGGACTGGGGTGGTAGGATGGTTTGGGGATGATACTTATTGTTCACCTTGTTTATATTCTTATATTGTGATGTTCATAACAAAGATATTTGTACCAGAATGTTTATTGCAGCCCTATTCATAATTGCTAAGTCATGGAAAAAGCCCAAGTGCCCATCGATCCACTAATGGATTAATAAATTGTGGTATATGTATACCATGAAATATTATGCAGCCTTAAAGAAAGATGGAGACTTTACCTCTTTCATGTTTACATGGGTGGAGCTGGAACATATTCTTCTTAGTAAAGTATCTCAAGAATGAAAGAAAAAGTACCCAATGTACTCAGCCCTACTATGAAACTAATTTAGGGCTTTCAAATGAAAGCTATAACCCAGTTACAACCTAAGAATAGGGGGAAGGGGGAAGGGAGGGGAGGGCGGGGGGAGGTGGGTAAAGGAAGGGAGATTGGTGGGATTACACCTGCAGTGCATCTTACAAGGGTGTATGTGAAACTTAGTAAAAGTGGAATGTAAATGTCTTAGCACAATAACCAAGAAAATACCAGGAAGGCTATGTTAACCAGAGTGATGAAAATGTGTCAAACGGTCTATGAAGCTAGTGTATGACGCCCCATGATCATATCAATGTACACAGCTATGATTTAATAAAATAAATAAAATAAATAAATAAAATATGATTTAAAGCAAAATAAGCCTAAAGTGTAAAAATAAAAAGTAATAATTATACAACTCACCATAATGCAGAATTGGTGGGAGCCCTGAGCTTGTTTTCCAGCTCATTTCCAGTCTATGCTATGATCTTGTTTTGGTCACTGTCACTGCAGAAAATCCTGCTTGACAAAGATGGGATGTTGGAGATGAAAGCAGGCCTGTCAGTGCTTTTGTGGCAACCTCAAGATATTCAACCTTGCCTTTAATCCAGAATGTAAGGTGAAGTTGTCTTAAACACACATTTAAGGCTGCTGTCATTTATAATCTTAAGTGACTGATCTTGTAGCAGGGACAAAGTCAATTCACCTGCTTATTCACAAATGGGTGGTGGATCTGTTTCTTCCCGGTCTGGGGGTCTTTTGTGGCTGGGTTGTGGGTCTGTTTCTTCCTGGTCTGGAGGCCTTTGTGGTTGGGTTGTAGTTCTGTTCCTTCCCAGTCCGGGGGTCTTTGTGGTTGGGTTGTAGTCTGTTGGTGTTTGTGGTTGGGTTGTAGATCTGTTCCTTCCAAGTCTGGGGGTGTTTGTGGTTGGGTTATAGATCTGTTCCTTCCCAGTCTGGGGGTGTTTGTGGTTGGGTTGTATATCTGTTCCTTCCCAGTCTGGGGGTGTTTGTGGTTGGCTTGTAGATCTGTTCCTTCCCAGTCTGGGGGTGTTTGTGGTTGGGTCGTAGATCTGTTCCTTCCCAGTCTGGGGGTGCTTGTGGTTGGGTCGTAGATCTGTTCCTTCCCAGTCTGGGGGTGTTTGTGGTTGGGTTGTAGGTCTGTTCCTTCCCAGTCTGGGGGTGTTTGTGGTTGGGTTGTGGATCTGTTCCTTCCCAGTCTGGGGTTCTTTGTAGTTGGGTTGTAGATCTTTTCCTTCCCGGTCTGGGGGTCTTTTGTGGTTGGGTTGTGGATCTGTTCCTTCCCAGTCTGGGGGTGTTTGTGGTTGGGTCGTAGGTATTTTCCTTCCCAGTCTTGGGGTCTTTTTTGGTTGTGTTGTAGATCTGCTCCTTCCCAGTCTGGGGGTCTTTGTGGTTGTGTTGTAGATCTGGTCCTTCCCAGTCTTAGGGTTCTTTGGTGGTTGGGAAGTGATTCTCAGACTCTTTTGAAATTTGAGATAGGTGATTAGGCACAAGGTGGGAGAAAGAAGGGTCTGGCTCAGCCTCTTTCAAAATCTCTGCTAATGTCTCAAATATGTCAAAAATCTCAAAGTTCACTTGTCACCACCATAATTCCAGTTTGGCTTTGAATGCAGCCACTTCATCTGCCGACTTGAACACAGTTGTCATTTTCCCCTGACATGACGGATTGAGTTTCTTGAGCAGGTTGAATATGTCACACAAATAAACAAATTTTGCAACCTATTCTGTGTTACTGAAAAGTGCTGCCTGTGGTGACTGTTTCTCTAAAATAAATCTCTGGAGCAGCTCTCATAACTCGAAAACTCTATCCAATGATCTACCTTTAGAAAACCATCCCATCCTGTGTATGAGATGTGTGTGCTCTGCATCTATCTCCTCAGAGTGCAGAGTGAGTCGACGTGTGCTTATTTAACGTGCTTGGTAATTTTAATCACATTCTGAAAAATGCTGTTTTGTTCAGCTAGCCAGCATGGCACAGTACATACAGTACCATTCAGAAGGGACCTCATTGACCCAAGTAATGAAACCAGAAAGCCATTCAGTCATGGCACCCAGGACACAAAATGACCAATTCAGTTTTCCTCATACGTGATCATTCAAAGACATGAATAGTTCTGCAGCTGTGGTGCTGGTTGGCAACAGAGCAGACGTAACATATGCTTGGGCACATCCCTTTGAAAAAAGGGATGAACTCAGGATTATGAAGGGATAACTACTTTCTTAATGTATTTGAATATATTATTCTGCTTCCTTCTGATATTTAAAAACACTTTGCCTTCAATTTACTTGTTATTTTTTCCTCTCTTTTAAGATTTTTCTCTTTTGATTTTTTATTCTGCAATTTTACCAATATGATTGTTGGTGTGAATTTGCTATTGTTTGTTTCTTGGAAATTAAAGAGTTTCTTAAATATGAGAATTAATTTCTGTGTCTTATTTTGGAAAATTCTCATCCATCACCTCCTTAAATATTGCCTCTCTTACATTCTTCTGTCTCCCTGTCATTCCCATTACATGTTCTTGGATTTTACTTTCTTCTCCTGGCCTTTTAGCTTCTCATTCACAGCTTCTCATTTTCATAGTCAATACATTTCTGTTCTGCATCCTCAAATTTCATTGAATGATCTTTAATAAACACCAAAAAGAGCACATAATTCCTTTGTTTAATATCTAACAAAAATGCTATAGACTAGGAAGCTTAAACAATAGAAATTTATTTCTATGGTTTTGCATGCTAGAAGTTCAAGACCAATGTCTGGTGTTGTGGTGGACCCCAATGAAGAAAGAGAGCACATCATGGATGCAATCAGCCGGTAATGATTTAACACCTATAGGCAGAATCAAGAAAGCATCCATCACCCAGCTTTGTGATTGTATCCTAAGATCATGGAACACTGTCAAGAAGGATGTGGTTGTGAAATCCTTCAAAAAATGCAGCATCAGCAATGCTATAGATGGAACTGAAGATGATGAAATTTCTTGAGATGGCAAAAATAACTCTTCAGAAGACACCAGTCATGTAGAAATTGAGGAAGACAATACTTCTGATATTGACAGTGACGAAGAGCTCTTGGTCTTCTGTCATGTGTACATATTGTAGATTTGTTACCAGTACATACAATTTCTTGTACCTTATATCTGTTCTTGTGTTTTGTAATTTTTTGTTATATAAAATTTCTTGTACCATAATGTTAAAAAAATAAATGTTAATATTCCTTTAAAATAGAAAAAAAGCACCAAAATATAACAAATTTGAATTTAAAATGACAATGAAATACTTCTTTGCTGAAAGTATGCTCCAAAAACATGGGTGCACATTATCATGGCAAAATATGGTACTTGCATTTCAGATTTGATGAGATGATATTCTGTTTTCTTACTATTCTTGACAGCTAGGATTCAGAAGGAAAACTCATGTGCACTGGATTTTGGGTTAAAAATTAGGGGCATAAAGAAGCAGGCCCGGTGAGTCATGCATTCTGGCAAAGGTGAGGGCAGTTTGAGATGCAAGCTGCAGAGGCAACAGGAGCGGGCATCCTGCGGTGTCCCTGAGAGTCAGATGAGCATGCTGGTACCATGTCCTGTGAAGGCAGTGGCCACAGGGCTTCCAGCAGCCTCATCCTAAGGTGTGATTAGGACATTATTACTGGCTTTATGGCTTGTATGTAAGCCTGATCCTCTGACCTATGTGGAGATTATGAGAGCTATTCAATGGCTATTAAGTTCCTCTTCAGCTTAAACTAGAGTCAGTTTTTTCCATTTGCCATTAGGAAGCCTACCTGACTGACATGTCAGCCTTCTGAAATAGCTTTCTTCCCTTTAGTCTTTTAATAGCTAATATGTTTGAATATCTGCTTCCTAGTGTTTATGGTGCTAAGCATTTTGCATGTGCTATTTTAGTTAATTCTGCTAAGGCCACACTATGTGTGAATTAGAATTAGAATTCTGAATTCTGCTAATTCTCACTATGTGACCTCTCCAGGATGAGCCCATGATCATCATTTGTGTTCATGAGGCATTACCTCATAAATGTAAGCAACAGATAATGATGGTATAGTGAAAACATTGGATAGAGATATGTTTCAGTCTGCTCAGGCTGCTATAACAAAACACCTTAGACTGGGTGTTTAAACAACAGAGGTTTATTTTCTCATGGTTCTGGGGGCTAGAAATCTAAGATCAAGGTGCCAGTGTGGAGAGGGTTCTATGCTGGTTTGCAGACAGCTGCCTGCTCACTGTGCCCTCACATAACAGGGAGAGAACAAATAAGCTCTCTGGTGTCTTTCCTATAGGGCACTAATTCTATTAGTTTAGGGTCCCACCTTCATGACCCTATCACCTCCTGAAGTCTCTATCTCCAACTACCATCACATGAGGGGTTAGGGCTCCACATGTAAGGCTGCGCAGGGGTACAAACACTAAGTACATACAGACTTTCAACTCCTGGACATCTTGTGACTTTTACCTTTGGGCAGAGGCACTCAGACGTTATGAGCTGAGACAGAAAACAGAATCAAAAGGATGGAGTTTCTGCTTGGGGAGGTAGTTTTGGAAAATGTGAGAACGGTAATACAATTACCTTGGTTAAACAGCTGGAAAAGCTTGCAAATTAGTGGAACTACAGAACAAAAGCTTATCTCAATCTCCTTTCCATTACTCAAATTATTAAAGCAAACTTGGTTCCGGAGGGATAACATGCAGAAATAATGCCATTACCTTCCTCCTCCTCCTGTGGGTCTCCATTTATTTTTGGTTTGCTCTCCAGATACTTCTTTAGAAGGCTCTGCAGTATATTAATCAAGGGTTTTGAAACTTCCTCAGGGATAATGAGAGGAAATGGAAGAAGAATGAATGCATCCATCCCCGTGCAATTTTTGCTGTTCATCCTACTTACCTCTCCTGTGGGTTTTGGCCCTTTCTTCTGCGTGAAGACTTAGAACAGATAATATCCTCTGACCTGTTATTTGAATTTGTTGTTTAGACTCATTCCCACCCCTGGCTTCAATTCAGTGAACTAGGGAAGGACAATGAACAGAAATGAGGATTTGTTATCACCCATGGTTCTGCATTAATGAGGTACGATTCTGGAGCTCTGAACCATCACTGGCTCAGGAGGGGAGGGCATCTGGGTCTCCTCTCTGACTGGTTTCTGGCAGCAGGTTGGCCCAGCCACAGTGCAGCTCTTCCAGCCACCCTGTGATGAGGAATCTCAGTGAAGCTGGTGGAGGAAAAGGCATTTCAGACTTGAGTCGGAAAAGTTTAAGTATTCACTATTGTGTAGTGGTTAAGTGAATGGGTTTTACAGTCGACCTTGTTTCAAATCCCAACTAATCACCTTGTTAATTGTGAACAAGTCTTATTGCTCTAAGTCCCAGATTTTTAAATTTTCAATAAATGGGCAATGATGATTCTATGTGTGTTGCAAAAATGAGGTATGATAATGTATCATGATACCTGGCATGAAGCGGGGGCTCCTTTAGTCTTGGAGTGACTAAATGAAAGGATATGCATAAAATATTTAGTGTTTTATAGTTGCTTACATTCAATATATGGAAGGATTTGGAGCCCAGGGTTAGGGAACAATCTTATCTCCTAGCTCATGTTCATTGTTCACTTCCTCAAATAGAAGAAAAATTCCTGCATCTGTTTCACCAGATTCCAACTTGCCTAATGAGCCCCTGAAGTGCTATTAGAGACAGCACATTAGCATGCCTGCTTCTTCCTTCATTCCATGTTGCACAGTGGTAGGGAGGTCATGGTCTCATGGCGTTTTCCCATTTCTTTTGCAAACCTTTCTAGGCCCTTCACACAATTTTCTAATCCTTTCCTCCCACTCTCTCTGGTATTAGATTATCATTTCCCAATTAGAAAGAACAATATGGTCTTCTTAGCCTCCTCAATTCCCATTTCCATCTATCACCCCACTCAACATAATAAAGGTCTGGAAGCTACAAAAACAGATAAATCTTTCTCTTCTTTAAAGGGGGGAGTAGGATTGCAAATACGTATAATTTAATATACGTCCCAGGCACACGAGAAAGTTCTCAGATGCAACTATAAGTGACAACCAATTTGCAGGAGACATTTAGCAGGAGGAGAAATCACAAACCTCCACATTTTCAAGGTATGAGGGCAATTTGGGCTTTTCAATCTCCTACCAAGTCAGCACTGTCTATGTTTCCGGAAAGCAACTGGCAGCATTTTCCCCCATTGGAGGAGTATGTGGTCAGCTACAGGCGCTTTGTGCCAGGACACTCCTCATTACCCAGTGAGAGAAGATGGAAGGGGGTTCCAATGAGATGATAAACTGTCTTTGTGTGTGTGTGTGTGTAATAAGTCTGAATAATTAAAAATTAATCCAACAGTTTTAGAACTAAAGAATATAATTGGACACATGTACATAAACATGCCCCCCTCTATCTATACATATGTGCACTGATACAGACTGAATTTTTACTCCAAAGTTCACATGTTGAAGCCCTAACTGCCAATGTAACGAAGTTTGGAGATAGGGTCATGAAAAGGTAACAGAAATTAATTGAGGTTATGAGGGGGTGAGCCTTAATTTCAAAGAGACACCAGATTACCCTCTCTCCTCTCTTTTCCGCCTCTCTCCTCACTCTCTTCCTCCTCTCTCCTGTCTCTTCCTCTTCTCTCTCCTCTCTCTTCCTCATCTCTCTCTTCCTCATCTCTCTCTTCCTCTTCTTTCTCATCTCTCTCTTCCTCCTCTCTCTCTTCTCTCTCTTCCTCCTCTCTCCTCTCTCTCTTCCTCCTCTCTCTCTTCCTCCTCCTCTCTCTTCCTCATCTCTCTCTCTCCTCCTCATCTCTCTCTTCCTCCTCTCTCCTCTCTCTCTTCCTCCTCCTCTCTCTTCCTCCTCTCTCCTCTCTCTCTTCCTCCTCCTCTCTCTTCCTCATCTCTCTCTCTCTCTTCCTTGTCTCCCTCTTCCTCCACTCTCTCCTCTCTCTCCTCCTCCTCTCTCTCTTCCTCCTCTCTCTCTTCTCTCCCTTCTCTCTTCCTTGTCTCTCTCCTCTCTCTCTTCTCTCTTCCTCCTCTCTCTCCTCTCTCTTTTCCTCCTCTCTCTCTTCTCTCTTCCTCCTCTTTCTTCTCTCTCTCTTTCTCCTCCTCTCTCTTCCTCATCTCTCTCTCTCTCTCTTCCTTGACTCTCTCTTCCTCCTCTCTCTCTTCCTCCTTTCTCTCCTCTCTCTCTTCTCTCTTCTTCCTCTCTCCTCTCTCTCTTCTCTCTCTTCTCTCTTCCTCCTCTCTCCTCTCTCTCTTCTCTCTTCCTCCTCTCTCTTCTCTCTCTCTTTCTCCTCCTCTCTCTTCCTCATCTCTGTCTCTCTCTTCCTCGACTCTCTTCCTCCACTCTCTCCTCTCTCTTTTCCTCCTCTCTCTCTTCCTCATCTCTGTCTCTCTCTTCCTTGACTCTCTCTTCCTCCTCTCTCTCCTCTCTTTCTTCCTCCTCTCTCTCCTCCCTCTTTTCCTCCTCTCAGGTTTTCAAGCTGCCTTCTCTCAATTCTCACTCTTAGTGGCTGGTCTATGGATCACCAGAATCACCGGAGAGTTGTTTAGAAATGAAGAATCTCAGGCCCCACATTGCACCTATAAACAGAATCCAAATTTTAATTAGATACCCTGGTGACTGGTATGCCCATGAACATTTGAGAAACCAATTTTATGTCTCTTATCATTGGATTAGCAACAAATCATATCCACAACTTAACATTATGAACTCGTGCCTCTTTTGGAGAATGTATTTGGTATGTGCGGGGGGAGGGGATTGTTCCCCCTGCCCGAGATATGTCACTGTTTGTGTGGGTGCATTTTGCACAGATTTGTTTGCTCCCCTGCACTGTGGAGTTGTGGGGAGAAGGCATGTGCCCAGCTAAGGAAAATATTTTCTAGTCCCCTTAGAGTCTAGATGTGCCCCATTAATTAGTTCTTACCAAATTTGAGTGAAGGTGATGTATGCTATGGTTGAGGCAGGAATTTTAAGATGAGGTAGGACTTCTTTACTCCCTGTCCCCATTCATAAGAAAACTGCAGTGAACTCTGGGGCCATGGTGGAATGGAAGAGGTTCAAGCTGGAAACAGCTGTGTCTCTGATCCGCCTGAGAATCACACTGTGCTATCGTGTGAGTGAGACAGGAGTGTTTATATCATGTTAACTCATTAAATATTTCAGATTTTTTGCAGTGGACAGCATTGTCCTTACTCAAAGATTTTTAGGCTTTTTGCTGTACCAGCATTACCCAGAAGGCTTGATAAAGCGCTCAGCTTGATTCCACCTCCAGCATTTTGGATTCTAGATGGCCCAAAAATGTGCATTTCTAACAAGCTTCCCATTGATGCTGATGATGCTGCAGGGGGGACCACACTTTGGAAACCACAGTCCTAACTAATAAAATATATAACCCCCAGCGAGTTCATGGCCTCTAAGGGAATATCATTGACTCAAAACTGAAATTGAACTAGAGCCAGCATCGTCAACTTAGCCCTAACAGGGAGCCCTGACCACTGCTGGACTGGCTGCTTCTACCTGGTACTGCCATGTCCCGTACAAAAAGGGAAGTGGAAGGGAGGATTAAAATATACCATGGAATACTATACAGCCTTAAATAAAGATGGAGACTCTACCTCTTTCATGTTTACATGGACCAAGCTGGAACATATTCTTCTTAGTAAAGTATCTCAAGAATGGAAGAAACAGTATCCAATGTACTCAGCCCTACTATGAAACTAATTTATAGCTTTCATATGAAGGCTATATAACAGTTATAGCCCAAGGGAAAGGAGGGGGGGGGGGTTGGTGGAGGGAAGGTAATTGGTGGGACCACACCTACGGTGCATCTTACAAGAGTATATGTGAGATTTACTAAATGTAGAATATAAATGTCTTAACATAATAACTAAGAAAATGCCATGAAGGCTATGTTAACCAGTGTGATGAAAATATGTCAAATTGTATATAAAACCAGCACATGTACCCCAAAATTGCATTAATGTACACAGCTATGATTTAATAAAAAAAAAAAAATAAAAAAGTAAAAAAGAAATACATTAAGCTTAATCTTGGAAGGATGAGAAACTGATATTGGCATCTCTGCTTTAAATTACTCTACCTTTCTTTTTTTTCCCTCCAGTCTCCTAAAATAGAAAGCAGTTGATTTATGACCTATAAAAAGTTCTCAGCTTAAGTGGCCTTGTTTGCATCAGTGTGAATGCTGCTGAATCATGGGGGTGAGAAACCAGGAGACCCTGTGCCTCTCAGAGGAGGTGAGGGGCACACACGGTCTTCTCCCAGGCTAAACTAGGAGAAGTTACCCTGAAGTTTCACTGTCACATATGTTAGTAAAAGTTAAGGGGTGTATGCTGTCTCCGTTTGGAGTATTCTGAGCTAAACTTAAATGAATTAAGTTCATCATTTAGAAAAACTTCTTTAGTTTTTTGGAAGAATCAGAGTAGGTTTTTCCAGATTAGATTTGGTTCTTTGGAGGTGTCTCATATAAATTAAGCTTTGGAATTCTTCAGAGAAATTTGTGATTTTATAGCTCCTCTCATGTGAAGTGTTATTATTAATTTATCATTCTGGATGGCTTCACTGACAGCTCTACTTCTTGAAACAGAGATCAGCTATATTCCTAGACCCTGGCATCGAATAGCTAGCTGATTTGGAAACCCCAGTTTCCAAATGGGTTCTTGTTTACAGCTACTATTTTTCTACTTTCTAAGTTCTCTTGATTTGTGTAAGAGGATGTGACACACGTTTCTTCTCTAAATATCTTTGGTGCTTGGTATTTACACATAACAAGTATCATTTATCTTTGTTTTTCTGTGACTAATTGGTGCCTGGGACCACCTGTTCCTGCCTGGGTCTTATTTTTTTTTAAATTTATTATTAAATCATAGCTGTGTACATTAATGCAATCATTGGGCACCATACAATGGTTTTATAGACCATTTGACACATTTTCATCACACTGGTGAACATAGCCTTCTTTGCGTTTTCTTAGTTATTGTGTTAAGACATTTATATTCTACATTTAGTGAGTTTCACATGCACCCTTGTAAGATGCACTGCAGGTGTAATCCCACCAATCACCCTCCCTCCGCCCATCCTCCCCCTTCCTCCCTTCCCTCTCCCCTGTCCCCATATTCTTAGTTTATAACTGGGTTATAGCTTTCATATGAAAGCCATAATTAGTTTCATAGTAGGGCTGAGTACATTGAATACTTTTTCTTCCATTCTTGAGATATTTTACTAAGAAGAATATGTTCCAGCTAATAAAATTAAATCTTGAGGTTTGAGAACAACCTCCTTTGATTCCA
>CAUYPK010087600.1:0-12255 GCA_963574355.1 Loris lydekkerianus | reverse complement strand
AATCAAAACCACCCTTAGATATCATCTAACCCCAGTGAGAATGGCCCACATCACAAAATCTCAAAACTGCAGATGCTGGCGTGGATGTGGAGAGAAGGGAACACTTTTACACTGCTGGTGGGACTGCAAACTAGTACAACCCCTTTGGAAGGAAGTATGAAGAAACCTCAAAGCACTCAAGCTAGACCTCCCATTTGATCCTGCAATCCCATTACTGGGCATCTACACAAAAGGAAAAAAATTCTTTCATCATAAGAACACTTGTACTAGACTGTTTATTGCAGCTCAATTTACAATCACCAAAATGTGGAAACAGCCTAAATGCCCACAAACCCAGGAATGAATTAACAAGCTGTGGTATATGTATACCATGGAATACTATTCAGCCATTAAAAAAAAATGGAGACTTTACATATTTTGTATTAACCTGGATGGAAGTGGAAGACATTATTCTTACTAAAGCAACAGAAGAATAGAGAAGCATGAATCCTATGTACTCAATTTTGATATGAGGACAATTAATGACAGTTAAGGTTATGGGGGGGGAGAAAAAACAGAAAGAGGGAAGGAGGGAGGGGGGTGGGGCCTTGGTGTGTGCCACACTTTCTGGGTGTAAGACATGATTGCAAGAGGGACTTTACCTAACAATTGCAATCAGTGTAACCTGGCTTATTGTACCCTTAATGAATCCCCAACAATTAAAAAAAAAAAAAAAAAAAGAATGGAATAAAATGTATTCAATGTACTCAGCCCTACTATGAAACTAATTTATGGCTTTCATATGAAAGCTGTAACCAAGTTATAACCTAAGAATATGGGGAAGGGGGAGAGGGAAGAGAGGGATGGGGGAGGATGGGCAGAGGGAGCGTGACTGGTGGTATTACACCTGCAGTGCATCTTACAAGGGTACATGTGAAACTTAGTAAAGGTAGAATATAATTGTCTTAATACAATAACTAAGAAAATGCCAGGAAGGCAATGTTAACCAGTGTGATGAAAATGTGTCAAACTGTTTATAAAACCAGTGTATGGTGCCCCATGATCGCATTAATGTACACAGCTATGATTTAATATTAACCTTAAAAAAAAAGAAATTTTTGTAGTTTCTCTAAAAGGTAAAATTAAATCTGTCATTCCATAGGCACTTGTACTTTGGAGTATTTAACAATACCCACACTCACTGTCACAGGCTTTTATTAAATTGTATCTCAGGTACTACATTAGAAATCAAGTAGATGGTCTTGTTTATTTTTTGATTTCATTTTAACAATGATCTCTCAAGCAGGAGGCATTTAAAACCAGATGTCTAATCATTTCATTCTTTTATTTCCCAAACCTTCCTGTACATATGATGCCATTGCACTGATCATACTTAATTATTATAACATGTAAGTTTATGGAGGGCAAATTTGTATCTGAATCACCTCTATATTCTGCCAGTGTTCAGCACTTAATAAATTCTCTCTAAATACATGTATTTGCTAAATGAAGGAATGAACACATTCATTCCTTTTTTTTTTCTTTCTTTCACACATTTGTCATGTCTACAATCCACATGTGAATTGATTAAAAAAAAATTCCCTGATAATATACTTTTAAGTAGTCTTATAATATTATTCTTCTTATATCATTTTATTTAAATTTTTATTCATTCTTCCAAATAGTTCCAAATCTTTACAAGCATACAAAAGTTGGGCTTTTCCCTTTAACTTTTCTATCGTTCATTAGACAAACCATTCTGAACCTTCCTGCTTTACATGTAAAAATATATCTCAAAAATCTGTTCATGTCAGAATATAAAAGACTTTAAAATTTTTGACAGCTAAATAATACTCCATTGTATGAATATTTAATAATTCCTCTATGGAAAAGGCATATTTAATAATTCCTCCATGGATTGGCCTTTAGCTCCTCCACATAATCTTGTGCTATAGCAAACACTATGAAATGAAATATGTCAAATTCTTAAAATCAGAATTTCTGGGTCAAAATTACATTAATAAAATGTACAAGAGTAATAACTCACATTCCACTTGGGTTATGCCAATTACCCTCTTATCAGAAATGAATCGAGAGTTGGTGTTAATAGTTTATATATCATTGCCAACAGAGTAATCAAACTTTTGCCAATCGTATTGTTAAAAATAGTATGTCAATGCCTCCCTATAGCCCTCTGCTCTCCTCCCCCTGACCTTGGCAGCCACATTCTACTCTCTGTTTCAAATAATGCAACATATTTTTTAAATTTCAAATTAATATGAGGAAATAAGAGTATAAAATTCCTCCTTGATAGGAGAGTTCCAAAAATCTATTATCCAGTAGGATGATTATAGTTAGTAATAATCCATCACATACTTAAAAATTTCTGAGAGCAGATTTTAAATATTCTCATTACCAAAAAAACTCACTAGTATGTGAAGTGATAGTCATGTTAATTAGCATTATGTAAATATGCTTACATATATATACATATGTATGTAACAATATATGCATACATCAAAACATCACTGCAACTGTAAATACTGCATATTTAATTTTTATTTGTAAATTAAACTTTTGACAAAGCTTCAAAAAATAATCAAAATAAAAAATAAAGTAAAAATAGAATGTCTGTAATTTTAGTCTATCTCTCAATAAATAAGGTTGAATATTTCTTCATGTATCTAAATGTCTTATACATTTCCTTGATTTTGGCGTTTGTTCATTTTTCCATTCTGTTAGAACATGGCTGGCTGTTTGCAGGAGATCTATCTATAGTGTGAGAGAAGCCCTGTTACTTGATGTTTACAATAATGTGCTATGGACACTTTTCCACCTTATCATTTTTCATTTGATCTTTTCCACCTTGTCATTTTTCATTAGATCTTTGTATGCTATTTTCAAATGGGGGTTTACTATTTTTTATATATATATATAGCAAAAATGATCGGTCTTCAGAAATTTAAAAATATTCGAGTATTAAAACCAATGTTGAGTCTCATTACCTGAAACTTTTATGACAATTTTGACTGAATTCAATAGAATCTAGCACTCCTGCCAGCTATAAATATTTACTTGTTAAGAATATATTTTGTTAAATAATAATGTAAATAAAAGTATTACTTTTTTTAATAGGAATTTAAATGTTTTAAAATAACAACTGGAACTTTACCTGGGAAGTGAGAATAATGCAATCTATAAGTTTGTACTTTCACTAATTTAAAATAAAATAATGAAATAAAATATATAAAATTAATTTTAAAATCTTAACACAAAATTTTATGGTAAGATAAAAATATGAATTAAACATTTTTACACATTAATAGGCAGTTGTCTAATACCTTGAAAAAATAAATATTATCCTCACTTTCAGCAAAACTTCACCAAAACAGAGCATCTTTATTTATTGATTTTACTTTTCCTCTCCATTATGAATGCAACATAGAGTTTACAATAGACACATAAGCATTCCAAAGTCAAATCAAACATTCTTCTAGTGCTGTCTCTTTGTTTTTTTATAGCAAGAAGAAAATGCTACTTAGGTCCTGTAAATTTTAATAAGCAGAGATGCATTCAGTATTCTTGGAAAAAGGAAATTGTTTTCAGATGCTTGTGAACTGGAACAGAAACTAAAGTATTCCTGTAATCATTATCTCCATTGGTATCTCTGAAATACTCCTGGTTATTTTTCTACTGACTCCTCATCTCATATGTGTTTTCAAGACAACATTCTGTTTTATTAAATTTTTTTGGTCTCTTGAATGGTGCCCTTGGTCAAATTCAAGGTAGAAATGAACTACCATTTATACAGTAACCCTTAATAGTCAAACTAGAGCTTACTTCAGGAGGCAAAAAGAAATGCATATATAATAAAAACAAGAGGAAGGCAGGTAGCATATTTATTAAAAATTAAGTTAAAATTCCTATCTTTTCTTTTTCTTTGTAACTATCACAGTTAATATTCATATAAAGCATGGAATCTTTTCTTTAATCTTTCCGAAAGTCCAGTCTATTTATCTTCATATACTCTGAATGAGTTCTGACCACCTGACTGTATCTTATAAAATAAAGATTAAGAGAAAATCATAAATGGACACATATTTTTAAAAATTAAATATAAGCTTACTGCCACATAAGATTATAATATTAGTATTAAATTTAAAGTGAGCAGAATAATTCATAGAATAGTATTTTCCTCTTGCTAAAGGAATAGATACTGGTTTTAGGTATGGCTGTAGGTATTTGTTTAGCTCTATGATTCTTACTATGAAATAACATTCTCCTGGCTCAGTGCCTGTAGCTCAGCAGCTAGGGCACCAGCCACATACACTGGAGCTGGTGGGTTCAAATCCAGCCAGGGTCTGCCAAACAACAATGACAACTACAACCAAACAATAGCAGGGTGTTGTGGCAGGTGCCTATAGTCCCAGCTCCTTGGGAGGCTGAGACAAGAGAATAGCTTAAGCCCAGGAGTTGGAGGTTGCTGTGCTCTGTGATGCCATGGCACTCTACTGAGGGTGGAATAGTAAGACTCTGTCTCAAAAAAAAAAAAAAAAAAAAATATATATATATATATATATATATATTACATATAATATATATAAAATATAAATATAAATATATATAATGTTTTCTTTCATCAGTGCATACTGCAACATGTAATTACTGGTCAGAAGATATCCATTATTCTGTCTTTGGAGAATTTTCAGGTGTTCACACTGGCCTTATTTAACACACTTGTATGTATGCACACACAGATGTGATTTCTAGAGGAATCACTTCACCTGTCATGTAATAATGAAAGATATAGATTACATGGAATTATAAAAAAGCATACATATCACTTCACTTTCCTTACAACATCTCAGCATAATGGAGTCAGTTAAGGTTAGCTATTTCAGTCTTGAATATGTAGTTATATAAGATTAAATTTAGTAAAGCAGAGGGAGATTTAGTTCCGCCATCCTAATTAATGTCACTGAAAATTTTGTGACTAAATTTTCAAGTATTTCAAGTAGAACCTGCTGTTATTTACTTTCCAACATTTTTTTTTTTCTGACACATTTATTTTTTATGTTCAGAATAGTAGTAAAAAAGGCTGAATGGAATCTCTCTTGGAAGTATAGCAGGTGGTATGATTAATATGGTTTTTCCATATTTAGAAAAGAAATTCTATTCTCTGAATTATAATGAAATATGTTAGTTCCTTCAAGTATTAATTAGAAAATTATTTTTAAAAAATATTTCTTAAACATTTATACATTGTTTACAGAAGACTTAGCAGATAACTTGGTTTTATGTAGTTGAGATTGTGTATATTAAGTAGTTTAAACCTTATTATTAACAATAAATTAGAATGTTAGGCTATATTGTAGTAAAGACTGAAAAGAAACAAAATCAAAGCATCTCATAAACAGCAGTGCAAACCTGAACAATATCTAAAGTTATTTTTGCAAACCATCATAAGGACATTTAAAAAATACTATAGTTCTCCATGATGTACTGTGTAGAGATACTGAGGGAAATGTTCCAATATACTTCAGGTTAGTACTATGTGTGTATTGCTACCTGAGGGAACACTGGTTAAGTGTTCTTTAAATACAAGCTAATTTTAATTTAGTGGAAAAAGGTAAAGTTTCATAAAATATCTCTCTACATTCCAGCTTATTTGAAAGGATGATGAGTTCCTAGGATATTTGTGAAAACAATCCAAAATAGAGAATATTTTTAAATGGCCAAAAAAGTATAAGAATATGAAACAATGTAACAAAGAAATACATGACATCAAGAAACAGGGTGGCCATGCTAACATTATCAATAAGGAAGGTAGTGCTAAAGGGAATTCTGTGACGTAAAATAAATGGATGTTAAACATTAATACAAAAGGATATAAAGTATAAATTTTAGTGATAGACATAAATACATAAACAAATGAAATACTGTGGTGGTATTTTGTAAATTTCCTTTAACCCTAGTTAAAATTTAAAAGACCAAAATACAAGGAATATCATAAGCACAGAAATTAATTATTAGATACAATATAAAAAAAGTAAATTCTGACATTAATAACATAAAGTGTGTGGGGAGAGCAAAAGCACAGATCTTTTGCATGCAATTGAAGTTAAGTTGTTATTAGCTCAAAGTAGACTACCACAGCTAAAAGAATTTTTATGTAAGCCTCATAGTAACCATAAGGAAAATACAAACAAAAAAGATAAAGAGAATAGAATCAAAGTATATCACTATAAAAAATATTAATCACAGGTGGCACCTGTGGCTCAAAGGAGTAGGATGTTGCTCCATATGCTGAAGGTGGTGGGTTCAAACTCAACCTTGGCCAAAAACTGCAAACAAAACAAAATAAAAGAAAACAAAACAAAACAAAACAAACAAACACAAAAATATATATATCACAATCACAATGACAGCAAGAATAGAAAGAAGAAACCAAAGACCTACAAGACAAAAAATAACAAATGGCCATAATGAGTCCTTAGCTGTCAATAATTACTTTAAAGGTAAGTAAATTAGACATGCCATTCAAAATATATGGAATGTCTGAATAACCTTTTTCAAATTCAACCTTTGGTTGTTGTTTACAAGATAGTTGTTTTAGCTTTAAAGACACATATAGGCCGAGAGAAAAGTAGTAAGCAATATAACAATGGGAGGAGAATTCAATACTTCATTTAAATACTAAATTTAAATTTAATGACTATATCATACAGACAGAAAATCAATGATAAAACAGTGGATCTGAATAACAACATAAACCAAAGCAGCTAACATATACAGAATATTCTACCCATTTGTAGCAGAATGCATATTCTTACTAAGTTCATGTAAAACATTCCTCGTAGTAAAACACTTAATAGTCATAATAAATTTAATATTAATTGATGCATAGTAACTTTTTCAACTGCAATGGAAAGAACCTAGTCAATAACAAAAAATGTGAGCATAATTCATAAAAGAATAATTAAACACAATTCTGAACAACCAATGGCTCAGAGAAGAAATTAAAAGGGACATTATAAAATATCTGGAGACAAAGGAAAATAAGAACACAACATACCAAAATTAATGCAGCAAAGGAAGTACTAAGAGGGATATTTATAGTGATGATTGCTTATATTAAAAGAAGGAAGATGACAAATAAACAATCTAACATTATGCCTAAAAAAATTAGAAAAGAATGATATAAACACAAAAGTAGGAGAAGAAAGGAAATAATAAAGGTTGAAGTAAAAATAATAAATTTTTAAAATCAATTAAACTGTGTCCATTTTTTTTAAAGTGATAATCAAAATAGACAAATCCTTAAACTAAAAAAAGGAAAGATTAAGATAGCTGAAATAATAAATGGAGGAGGCGATATTATAACAATTCCTCCAAAATTAAAAAGAATAAGGAGAAATCATAAGGTATATTATGCAGCAAGATAATGACAACTGAGAAAAAAAATGAATAAATTCCTAGAAACATACATATTATAGTATTAATCAGGACAAAATAGAAGGTGAAAATACCAATGACAAACAAGGAGATTGAATGAGTAATCAAAAACCTTCCAATGAAGAAAAGCCCTGGCCAGAGTACTTCAGGGGTAAATTCTACCAAACATTTAGAGAAGTAATAGCATTAATCTTTCTTAAACTCTTGGCAAATAAATAAAGAGGGAGTCCTTCTAAACTTTTTTGATGAGGCTGGCATCACTTTGTAATCAAGGCACACAAGGATACCATAAGGAAACTAAAGGCAAATATCCCTGAGGAACAGAGGTGCAAGAATCCTCAACAAAATACTAGCACATCAAATTCAATAGACATTAAAGCAGTTTTATAATCTGATAAAGTAAAAGTTATTCCTAGAATGGAAGGATGGTTCAACATATGCAAATCATCAATGTGATATATTATGTTAAAAGAATAAAATACCAAAGTCAAAATATCATTTCAGTAGATGCAGAAAAGGCATTTGACCAAATTCTACATCCTTTCATGATAAAATCTTTCCATAATTAGGTATATAGAAACTTACTTCAACATGAATTATGCATAGAAGCTTCAACTAACATGAGTGGGGACAAACTGAAAGCTTATTCTCTAAGATCTGGAACAAGGCAAAAATGCCCATACTTGCCACTTCTGTTCAGCATTGTATCAAAAATTCTATCCAGAGAATAAAAGTTATTCAAAAGGAAAAAAAATCTAAGTAAATTTATCCATTTTTATAGATGACATCATCTTCTATGTACATAACCTTAAAGGTTCCACAAAATCTGTTAGAATAAGTGAATTTAGTTATATTTCAAAATCAGCTCATGAAAATAGATTGCATTCCTATACACTAACAAGTTTTCTAATAAGAAAATTAAGAAAGTCATCTCATTTATGACACCATTCATAAGATACTTAGAAGTAATACTTAGTACAATGAAAACTATAAAATACTGACAAGACAAATTAAAATAGGCACAAATAAATGGAAAGATATGCTGTCCCATCAACTAGAAGACTTAATATTGTTAAAATGACTACAGTACTCAAAGCAATCTCCAAATTCAATGTAATCTCTATTATGAATCATTTATAAAATATCTTGACCTTGGGGACTTTATCTTGAAAATGAAAGTTTATTTTTTAATTTCTGTCTTTTAATTTCCTACTTTCCTGAACTTTTTGACGTCCTTTGTTGTCCTTTGAAATGCCAAATGTACTGCATATGAACTATGTTGTATTCCTTCTTGAGAAACCATATCATTGCATAATTTTTCCCCACTAAATCTTCAAAATTTTACTTTTCTCCTGAATTATCCTCATTATAATATTCCCATTCTGTTTATTTTGCTATTGGTATTTTATTTCCAGACTAATACAAGAAATACTAAATAAAGCAACTCAACTCTTTTTAATCACTTCTTACTATGCAAGAAAAGACATGATAAAATTCCTTGTTGATTTTATTTCTCATAACAAAACTGCCATTGTACACAGAGCAAGCTCATGCTGGAATGGACAGCATAGTTGCTCAGAGCTTTCAGGGCCTTCATTTACATAATATTAACATATTGATATCAGATGCAAGCCTCTAATTCCAGTAGACTCATTAACTGGAGGAGTTCATCAAGACTCAAGGAGAATACAAGAAAAAAACCAGTGACTCTTGAGTCTCATTGAACTGCTACACCTTGCAGGATTTCTAAAATTCCTTTGCTCTCATGGCTAATCTTGACAACTGTATGTGAATAAAGTAGAAAGGAATGAAAGTAGTAATGCATATTGTACATATCTCTTATCACTCACATTATCCATTGTTCCATCAAACTTATAAAACACAACTTGAAAGAAAAAAATTTATAAACTTTCAAATGTCAAAAACACAAAACAAAACAAACAAACCCAGCATTAAACCAATCATAGGGTCCTTCTGAGTAGGGAGTCCTGTTAACTGCATGTGTTATACACCATTATACTAATTTGGATGATTCACACAAACAATCCAGCAGCAACAGTTTGCAGGGGTTTTCTTAAATTTCAGAACATTATGGGTTACATAATTTGGTTAACAATTGATTATGTAATTTGCTTTTTTACCTTCATATATGAAGATGCTAATTTATTACTACTATCTTTCTTGAGACCACCCCAGTCCAAGTCAACATCATCTGTTGCATAGATTATCCCTCTAACTAAATGGATTAATTGTAGTCCTTTCCCTTTACACCTTCTCATCAATTATATTTTCAACACAACTGAACAGGAATCATTTTATAATTAAAAACAAATCATATCCCTTCACTAAAAAGCTTTGAATGATATTGCCATCTCACTCATAGTAAAATCTCAGCTTTACAATAGCTTGGGACACTCTCTGTCATCTTCTACTTTGCCCTTTCCACCACTTTCTCTTTGATTTTGTCTGTTCTCTTTCTTATCTCTAATCACATTAACTCCCTACATGCCTTTTTCTTGTTCTTTGAACATGATAAGCATTTTCAGAGTCTTTGCCCCTTCTGATCTTCAAAATAACTTCATGACTCATTCCTTAGTTTCCTGAAATATTTCCTCAAAAAAGTCCTCTTTTCAATGAACTCTTCTTTGGTATTTTATTTGAAATGTTAATAACTCTCACAGTCAAACTTCATTTATGTTTTTCATAAGCTTCTAAAATATCTGTAGTCTTCTAACTTCTAATAATTTACATAATTCTATCACAACAAAAATATAAACACCAATTTTTATCTGTCAGTTGTTGTATCTTTATCACCGGGAAATTTGGCTATTTTACCAAATATTTACTAAATATTTACTAAGTTATATTAATAGGTATATACTTATATAATCTGAGAAAATACATGAAATGATTTCAAGATTTCTGCATTGGCTGAAACTTGTTTAGTTGGTGAATGTGTGATCTATCTTGGAATTTTCCCAAGCACTAATGAGAATGTATATTCTGAAGTTTGGGGGTAGAATGTTTTGTAGATGTTTAGTAGGTCCATTTCTTCTAAAGTATTATTTAAGTCCAGAGTTTTTTGTTGATCTTCTGCCTTAATAATCTGCCCAATTCTGTAGTTCCCAGCAATTATAACATGATCTTGCTGTTTATTTTTTTGCTTAGGTATAGTAGTATTTGATTTATGTATCTTGAAGTTCCTGTGTTAGGTGCATATATATTTAGGATTGTTATATTTTCTTGTTGTATTACTCCCTTTATCATTTGTAATGACTATCATTCTCTTTTTTGTTCATTGTTTATTTAAAGCCTGTTTCAATTCATATGACAATAGCTACACCTGCTTGTTTTTTATTTCCATCTATGTGGAATAAATTTTTCCATTAATTTTCCTTGAGTCTGTGAATACCCTTGTGAGTTAGATGTATCTAGCAGAAACAAAAGATTCTTTGGCTGTCTTTCTTCATTCCTTCAGCCAGTCTATAGTTTTAAGACCATTTATGTTCAATATTAATATTTATAAGTGAAATACTGTTCTGTTTATCATGTTAAATGATACATACTTTCTTTGTTTCCTCTTTTCATGTTATTGTTTGATAAGCATTGTGAGGTTTAACTTTCAGTTGTTTTTAGATCAGTTGGTGTTGATTTTTCTTTTCCATGTATAGAACATTTTTAAGCATTCCATGTAGGGCAGGTCAAGTGGTGACAAATTTCTTTTTTAGTTGTTTGGGAAATAATTTATTTATCCTTCATTTATGAAACTTTGTTTTGTAGGATACACAATTCTTTAATGGAAGTTATTCTATTTAAGAAGACTAAAAATGGGACCACAAACACTCTGACTTGAAAGGTCTCTGTTGAGAGTTTTAATCCTAGTCTGATGAGTTTTCCACTGGAAGTTACCTGTT
Source organism: Loris lydekkerianus (assembly GCA_963574355.1). NCBI lineage: Eukaryota > Metazoa > Chordata > Mammalia > Primates > Lorisidae > Loris > Loris lydekkerianus. The sequence goes on along the minus strand of CAUYPK010087600.1, from coordinate 907 downwards.
GCTTTCATCTCACAATCTCACAGATTATAAAATTTTCTCCTTCGCTTTGACTTTCATTAGGCTGATGACTGTGTGTCTTGGTGATGTTGTTTGCTATGAATCTTCCAAATGTTCAACAACCATCTTGTTCTGGATATATAAACCTCTAGCAATACCAGTGACATTTTATTCTATTATTCTGTCAAATAATTTTGTTTATTGCTTTTTTTCTTCTCCCTTTAGGAGATGTATAATTTTTGTATTTGTTCGATTCACACAGTCCTAAGTTTCTTAGTGATTATTCATACTTCTTAGTTCATCTTTCTACATTTTTTTACTGACTGAGTGCCTTCACAATTCTTTTTTTTATTATTATAAAATCATAGCTGTGTACATTAGTGCAGTCAAGGGGTACAATGTGCTGGTTTCACGTACAATCTGAAATATTCTCATCAAACTGTTTAACATAGCCTTCATGGCATTTTCTTAGTTATTGTATGTAGACATTTGTATTTAGTAAGTTTCACCTGTACCCATTCTAAGATGCACCGTAGGTGTGGCCCCCCCATTACCCTCCCTCCACCTCAACCTTGCCCCACCCATCCCTTGGCCCTTTCCCTATATTCTTGTGTTATAGTTGGGTTATAACCTTCATATGAAAGCTATAAATTAGCTTCATAGTAGGGCTGAGTACATTGGATACTTTTTCTTCCATTCTTGAGATACTTTGCTAAGAAGAATATGTTCCAGCTTCATCCATGTAAACATGAAAGAACTAAAGTCTCCATCTTTCTTTAAGGCTACATAATATTCCATGGTATACATGCACCACAATTTCTTGTCTTCAAAATCTGAAATTCTATCTTCTGTATTGTCTAGCCTGTTATTAAACATTTCTGTTGTATTTTGAAATTCCCTAAATCACTCA
>CAUYPK010087594.1:0-14607 GCA_963574355.1 Loris lydekkerianus | reverse complement strand
ATTTCATTTAATTCTGCTCTACTTTTGGTTATTTCTTTTCTTCTACTGGGTTTAGGGTTGGAATGTTCTTTCTTTTCCATTTTCTTGAGATGTCCCATTAAGTTTTTAACTTCCTCTCTTTCTGTTCTCTTTAGGAAGGCTTGCAGTGCTATAAATTTCCCTCTTAGAACTGCCTTTGCAGTGTCCCAGAGGTTCTGATAGTTCGTGTCTTCATTGTTGTTTTGTTCCAAAAAATTGGCAATTACTGTCTTAATCTCATCTCTGACCCAGCTATCATTCAGCATAAGGTTATTTAACTTTCATATTTTTGTATGAGTATGCAGATTCCTGTTGTTACTCAGCTAAAGTTTTATTCCCTGGTTGTCTGAGAAGATGCAAGGAATAATTTCTATTTCTTGAAATTTACTGAGGTTAGACTTGTGACCTAAGATGTGGTCAATTTTGGAGTAAGTTCCGTGGGCTAATGAGAAGTATGTGTATTCAGTTTTGTTGGGATGAAATGTTCTGTAGATGTCTGCTAAATCCAAATATTGAATGGTTAGGTTTAAATCTAAAATTTCTTTGCTCAGCTTCTTATTGGAGGATCTATCCAACACTGCCAAAAGAGTGTTGAAATCTCCGACTATTATGAAGCTGGAGGAAATCAAGTTGCTCATGTCAGTTAGAGTTTCTCTTATAAATTGAGGTGCATTCTGGTTGGGTGCATAGATATTAATAATTGAGATCTCATCATATTGAGTATTACCTTTAACAAATATGAAGTGATTATTCTTGTCTTTCCTTACTTTTGTTGGTTTAAAGCCTTTTGTATCTGCAAATAAAATCACAACACCTGCTTTTTTCTGATTACCATTTGCCTGAAATACGGATGACCATCCTTCCACCTTGAGTCTGTATTTGTCTTTTAGGTTATGATGTGATTCTTGTATGCAACAAATATCTGGCCTGAGTTTTTGTATGCAGTCAGCTAACCTATGCCTCTTTAGAGGATAGTTTAAGCCATTCACTTTAATGGAGAATATTGATAAGTCTGTTGAAATTTTGGGTATTGAGTTTTTCAAAGGTCCAGTGGATATTTTTAATCTTTTCACCAGTGTGGAAGTTGGAGTTTGATCCGAAGTTTCTGAGTGAGTTTATTTTTGTGGTATAGGATTGGGTTGGTCATTATGGAGGATAGGTCCAAGAATATCCTGAAGTGCTGGTTTACTTATGGCAAATTTCTTCAACATATGAATGTCATTGAAGTATTTAATTTCTCCATCATAAATGAAACTCAGTTTAGCTGGATACAAGATCCTGAGTTGAAAGTTATTTTGCTTTAGGAGATTAAAAGTTGATGCCCACCCTCTTCTGGCTTGAAAAGTTTTAGGAGAGAGATCTCAAGTCATTCTAATATTCTTCCCTTTGTACGTAATGGTTTTCTTTCACCTGGCAGCTTTGAGAATTTTGTTCTTTATATTAACTTTAGTGAAGCTAATTATGATATGCCTGGGGGATGACTTATTGGGGTTGAATCATGCTGGGGTTCTGAAGCTGTCTGCTATCTGAATTTCAGAATCTCTAGGCATGTCTGGAAAATTTTCTTTCAAAATTTCATGCAGAAGGGCCTCAGTGCCAATCAAGGCCACTTCATTGGTTTCAGGAATTCCAATTATTTGGATATTGGCCTTCTTTGAATTATCCCAGAGCTCTCTGAGAGAATGATCTGTTTTTGCTCTCCATTTCTCTTCCTCTTTGAGAGTTTGGGAGCATTGAAAGGCTTTATCTTCAATGTCAGAAATCCTTTCTTCTGCTTGCTCCATTCTGTTGCTGAGGTATCCTACTGTATTTTTCCTATCTTTGAGGGCTGCAAATTCTTGCTTCAGTGTGCTAAGTCTTTGGTGGTTTTGTCTTTAAATTCGTTAAATTCTTGAGACAACTTTTGAATTTCTCCGCAAATTTCTACTTCCACTTTATTAATATTGTCTGCAATCCAAATTCTGAATTCAATTTCTGACATCTCAGCCAGTTGTTTATGAATGTGATCTTCAATTACATCTGCCATATGTTTTCTTGAGGGGGGGTTGATCTATTCTGGTTATTCATGTTGCCAGAATTTTTCTGCTGATTCCGACACATGTTTGTTTTACTCTCTTTGATTTTTCCCCTGGGGTTTTGTCCAGGGCCCATACAGTGTTGTGGCCTGAGAAACTCGGGCCCTGTCTGGTGTGGTGGGGCTAAGTGGTTCTGTCTTGTTTTCAGTTGGTTTCTGTTTGACCCTAGTATAACATTTACTCTGGATTGAAGTCTCAGCTGTGGGGAAAAACCAGCAATTAAGTCACCCCGCCCACCCACCTCTGGCACCAATTGGAAAAGGAAAATCAAGCCAAAAAACCAAAAGGAAAAGGAAAATTCCTACAACCGCTCACCCAGGGCACCATCTGAAAAGTCCTCAGTCTATTGGTTCAGTTCAAAAGCTCTAAATCAATTGTCTCAATTGGCACCTGTCTTGGGTGGGAAAGTTCAAGGAGTCTCTGGTAACTGGAACACAGGGGTCTGGCGACTACTGTGATATGGCTTGCTCTAGTGCTGCATGGAGTTAGGAGGAGCCACCTAGCAAATAGATCAGTTTGGGAAGGTTGATGCCTCCTTCCCCACCTTGCCCGTCTGTTGGACCCAGTCACTGATATCTCTGCAGATGGCTGACCCAGTTGCCTGTAGTGAACAGATACTCTAGCAGTTTTCACCTGCCTGAATCACAAGGAAATCTGCCAGGCCTCTGCACTCTGCTGCTATCTAGCAGGAGGAGGCGAGGCCTGACATCCTCGAGCACTTGATGAAGGTCGGGGGGGAGGGGCTGTTCACTCAGGCTTAGATCCACCCCTGATTGATATTATTAACAGAACAGAACAGAACAGAACAACTTTGTGGGATTCTGTCTCTGTTCCTGCTAAAATCACCTGCAAAAGAGAAGCTGTTCTGAGTTCAAACGTCCTGTCCTGTCTTTGCTACTGGAGGTTTGTATTTGGTTACCTCTCTGAGTCAGTCCCACCCTGGAAGCTTCCCAGGTTTGTGAGCAGCATCAGGCAAATCCTTTACTCATGGGTGGCCTCTTGTTGCCCACGGAGACAGGGGGTGTGGCTTCAGAATATCCAGGAGTGAGCCATTTTGCTGTTAAAAAAAAAAAACGGCTGTTCCTCTGGGAACCGCCACTCTGTTGTGGGTACCTAGCCGACCCTTTTTTCCTCAGTCCTGCACCCCAGAGTCAGCACTGACCAGCCGCAGTTTATGCTCTCAAAGGAGAGTTCTGGGGGCCCAGAGATGTAGGTAGCAAGCACACACAGTTCCACACAGTTTTATTCCTGGCCACACCACTGCCAGAAGACAGCTGCTGCTCCGCATCTCAGAAAACCGTCGCTCTGGAGTGGTTCCCTTCTAGTCGACCATCCTGTCCTTGCTTCCACGCCCCAGAGACAGCACAGTTCAGGCACTGTCCACACCCCACAAGAAATCACCCAAGAATCCAGACTCCTGGGGGACAGGCCCCCAAACCCCAGAGTGAGAGTGGAAGGGAGTGCTGGGAGCTCAGCGCTGCAAGCGGGGAAGATACAGTTTCACTCAGTTTTATGCCTGGCCATATTGCTGCCCAAGGAGGGCTGGACCACCTCAGGGAAGTGCCACCCTGGCATGACTCGATTCCCTCTCAGCCGACTGCCCTCTCCTTGTTCCCGTGCCTCAGAGTCAGCGCTGACCAGCTGCAGCTCGGACACTGTCCACACCCTTCAAGAAATGACCCAAAAATCCAAACTCCTGGGGGATAGGCCTCCTGACCTCAGTGTGAGTGGAGGGGGGTGCCTGGAGTTCAGGGTTGCCAGCAAAGGATATTTACAATTTTATACAGTTTTATGCATGGCAGGAGAATGCCATGGCACCCTACTAGGGGAGGTAGGTCCAGTTTTTAGAAGGTCTCCCTGTGGAGTGTAGTGGGAGGGCCTTTAATTTCTGCCTGCTTGTTTGTTTGTGGGGCTCTTGAGCCAGTCTCATGGGGTGGGGGGACTCCTGTCCACTTGGTGATAGATTTTGTACCTTTTGTTTGCATCCTTGTGGTCGCAGCTCACCTCAGCAGGGTAGATGTGCGTTCTTCAACCTTATTTCTTGGTGCAGCTCAAATCCACCAGGTTACTTACTAAATTGTTGTCTCTTAACTCCTTCTGGACGAGAGCCTCTGTGGAAAGCTGGCTTCAGTCCACCATCTTGTCTCAGAATTTTACTTTTCAGAAGCACATTTCCTCCTTCAAATTCTTCTTGTTAGTTTAGTTGTCAATGCATATGTTATCATTGCTGAGCTATAGCATGACAGGAAATTTCAAGTAAACATAGCTGTGTTCATCTCCATGGTCCTTAAGTCAAGTAAGAAATTGATAAAGAAGAAAAATAATTTTTTTACCTTTTAAAAGAGAGACTGGTAAATGTAGAGTAATCAAAATATGCTCCCACTATGTAAGGGAAAATATGCTCACCTACAAATCAATTAGTTCTGCTAATGAAAAAATAGAATAGCCTTTTAAAAATATCTTTTATGATTCTTTTGCCTTACATATTAAGCCCGGGTAATAAATCATGACAAGAAATCATCACCAGCCATACAAATATTAAAATATGAATACATTATTGTTAATTATGCATAACTTTTTAGAGTGAGGCTCCAGAATCAGCAGGTGATATTGTATAAACTATTATGTTAATAGCCTGATTATTGGGAAGATAGGTATATGTTACTAATGGGTTTTTAAAATATGTACATAAAGTGGAATTAAGTTATCAATATTTTTTCTTAGAAAGATGACAACTGAAAGCTAACAGTGCAAATATTTTTCTTAGAGCAAACATTTTTCTATCATACATGTAGTTTTTGACTAGAATTTAATTGTCATTAGAATGTTTTAACTTCTTTTTATGAGAAAGGAAATGGGACCAGCACTAAGGAATTGTTAATGTGCTGTTCATGATTTAAGGAGGTTGTCTGGGTAGGTCCTGGAAGCTCATCATTTTGATAGCCACCTATGCAGAAATTTGTATCTGCTTTTCTTAAACCTCTATTTTTTTTTTACTCTGTTTCCTTTCTTACAACTTAGGCACCTAAAACCTTCTGTGAAACACTGTAGATTACTTTAAATTTCAAATATTCCTATTTTGGGTGGTGTGTGGAGAGGAAATGGATCCATGAGAGTAATTGAATTGATGGTATATTGATCCAGAAAGTGTGTAACCCTTATATTTTATGGATATAATACCAATATGAAAAATTCAAAAACATATAGATATCCTCTATTTGTTCATGAAAATATAAGAATGTTTTTGTAAACCTTTTCTGGAAAAGCTCAGCTTAACCACAGCTTCACATGATTCAAAACTGTCTTCAATACTTTTAGCTTAATGGCATTGTCAAATGTCAAGTAAGGGGTTGGTAAGAGGTTTTTTGTTTTTTCTGTTTTTATAATATGACATATTTTACCATTTTATATAATGGTTGTCAAGTCACAAAATATTTGCAATGAAGAATGATTAGACTAAACAGATTACAAATTTAGTCATAACATTATAGAACTAGGATCTTCTTATTCTACTATGGCCACATCATTCTACTATTACCTTTGTATAAATACTTAAAATAGTATATGTGTAATTCAACATTAAAGAACAATATAAGATTGGCAGATGATGTCTTATCTCTTAAAAAGTGCACATACTAATTTGACTATGCACATACAAATTTTACTAATTTTGTAAAAACAACAATTTCCCAATTCTGTCTAGATAATATTTAAATATTTTTTTCTAACATTACAAGACTGAACTAAGTCCAGTTTATTTATGAGTACCGCATTTGCTAGACATGTGGACATGTGACATGGTAACTATAAACAAAAGGGCTGCTGAGAAAATGCCTGCTGTCCATCACTGTCCCTGATGCCGTGAGAAGGTGCTTCTTGGACAGCTTGCTGTTCAAGTGTGCAGTTGTGACAGAAAAGACTGATGGGGGGGGGTTAACAATGATTTTAATACCATGTCTACACAAAAGGGCTGCTATTTAATTTGTGAGCATATTTTATAGATTTGACTGCTTCTTTACCTGATGGGCTATGCTAGCTTTTATTCTGATCTCTCCCCCTCTGGTAGCTTTATGTTGTACTATGTTGTGTTTGCCATGTTTCAACAACTCTTTCAAATTGCACATCTGCACTCTTCCCATGTCATCTTGACAACTGCACCTAAATATCAGCATGTCTATAGCTGGTCTTAGAACCAGGCTCAGGAACTAGACTACCTGAGATAAAATTCTAGCCCCACTATTCATTAGGCTGTAATCTTGGGCAAATACATAAGCACATCCATCAAAAAATTTGTACTATCTTATAGCACTTTGGGAATAAATTAAATGAAACAATATGTATAAAATGTTTTGAAGAGAGCCTGGCATATAATCAGTACTCAATGGTTGGCTGTCACTGTCATTAACATACACCACCATAAGGGACCTTCTGGGTGGTGCTATCTGCCACTCCTTTCTTCTCATCTTTCTGTCCCCAGTGAATCAAAGAGGAAGTAATGGGCTGTAAGAAGTTGCATTTTGAGATTGTGAAATAGTTGTAAATTATCCTCTCCTTTCATGTCTACATTGAAAAAGGAGAGAGTGATACCCAAGGGTGTAATAAAGAACAGCCCCCTAAAAGACCCAGGTTTGTCTTAGCCTGTTTCAGCCTTGGTCCCCTGCATGTTCCCCCCAGTTAATTTCAAAGGCAGGTTTCAGAATAGAACAAGGAAGTTCCCTGAGTTCCCAATAACTCCTAGCAACAGATAAAACAATAGGAAAAACTTACTCCCATAGAACAGGGAAGTTCTCCCAGTTCCCCCAACTCCCTAGCAATGGCTAAAAAATAGTGACCTATGCAAAGTTCCCAAGGTACTGTACTGCATCTCCCTAGTTGCCCCCATGCCAACTCTCCATGCCAACCACCATGTAGTACACCACACAGTCACCACGCTATAGCCCCCTGACTGTAACCCTGCCCCAGCTAACTGCCACGCTTTTGCTTTTGTTTCTGCTTCCTTGCATGGCAAAAAAATGGTATAAAAGTCAACCTGCCCCTCACTTTGGGGCCATTTGCCTTTGGGCAGCAGCCCAACTGCACAGGTGTAATAAATCACCATCTGATTTATACCTGAAGTGGGGTCCAAGTCTTTCTTACAGGTGGCATGAGTATAACAAGGGTAATATATCCCAAGAAAACCACACCTCAAGTGTGAAGACTTCAACATGAAAGGAGGAAGAAGGGTCAGCTCCACTGCTTTTCTACTTAATCATGCAGCTTATCTGATGCTACCCAGGGAGAAGAAAGGAAACTGCAAAGAGAGTAAGGAGGAATGTTCAAATAAGGGGGCAAGAATACACAATCCCAGGAAGGTGTAGAAGACAAATTTTGTCTGCACGCATGTACTATGTGTTATCCATAATGGGTAATTCTGATTGGTAGCTTTAGGCTTGCCTAAATTTGTCCCTACCTGGGGACAAAAAAATAATACATCAGCAATTTGGAGGGATGGCTGGTATCACCAGGGAGTGACATTCTTGTCAAGAAAGCCTGCTAAAGACATCACTTATACTTATCATAGTTACATGAAACAGTATAGAAGTACAGTATTAGGGCCACAATAGGACAGACACATTTGTAAAGAGAAGATAAGCAGGGAGATAGTGTTTGGCTTGGTGCCTTTAGCACAGTGGTTACAGCGTCAGCCACATACACCAAGGCTGGTGGGTTTTAATCCTGCCTGGGCCAGCTAAAACAGCAATGATAACTGCAACAAAAAAAATAGCAAATATTGTGGTGGGTTCCTGTAATCCCAGCTACTGGGAGGCTGAGACAAGAGAATCACTTAAGCCCAGAAGTTTGAGGTTGTTGTGAGCTGTGATGCCACGGCACTCTACTGAGGGTGACATAGTGAGACTTTGTCTCAAAAAAAAAAAAAAAAAAAGAAAGAAAGAAAGAAAGAAGAAGAAGATAGTGTTTATAGTAATTTTGTACACTCTCCTCCCCACACAGAAAAGTAAATGATGGGAAGGAAGAGAGGGATATCTTAAGCAGAATACCTAAAACTGGGTAATTTATAAAGAAAACAAATCTCTTATAGTTATAGAAGCTGAGAAGTCTGAGGTAGGCAGGCTAGATCTGGTAAGAGCCTTCTTGCTAGTGAGGACACTGAAGACACCTGAGGTCACATGATGAGTGGCCTGAGCTTGCTAGATTATGTCTCTCTCTCTTCCTCTTTTTATAAAGCTACCAGTCACAGTCCCAGTATAATGCATCAATCCATTAACCCAGTAGTCCCAAACTTTTTTGTTACCAAGGACCACTTTTGTGAAAGACATTTTTTTCTACAAACTGGGTGGGGGGACAGTAGATTCTCAGAAGGAGTGGGCAAAAATTGATCCCTTGCATGCACAGTTTACAGAAGGCTTCATGCTCCTATGAGAATCTAATGTCACCGCTGATGTGAGAGGAGGTGGAGTCAGGTGGTGATGTGAGAGGAGTGGCTGTAAATACAGATGAAGCTCCTTTCACTCAACTACACACACCTCCTGCTGTGTGATTCAGTTCCTAACAGGCCACAGACCAGTACTGGTTTACAGCCTGGGGGATGGGGATTACATTAATCCATTAGTCCTTGAATGAATTAATCCACTCATGAGAACAGAGAATTCATAACCCCCTCACCCCTTAAAGGCCCCACCTCTCAATACTGCCACACTGGGGATTAAGTTTCAAGATAAGTTGTGAAGAGGACAAGTATTCAAACCACAGCAGTAAGCATGAGAGCAGGTAGACAATACCCCTTCTCACTGAGTGAAATGGCTTGTTAACTCTCTTCAAGGATCAGTAAGAGGGCACCATGCTAGCGATAAAATAGTAAAATTGAAAGCACCTGGGTTCCTGCACAAGTCACTAGAATGTGTGCAAGAAATTTCTACCTAATTAAAACCACTGCATTTTGTTATGTTGCCTAATCTGTATCTAATACAGTATTGGTGTATCACTTTCTAAATGATTCTTTTCTTTAACTTTTTAATTAGCCCCTGATCCTGATTATGCTAAATAATAGGGCTTTAACTATACCACAGATGACAGTTCTCCCCCTTTCTCACACATAGTTTTTAAGAATAACTGTAGAATGTTCTGGGAATGAAGCATCCTGAGATAAAGACTACTGGCTGCAGTAGCTGGGCTCAGTTCCAGACTTCCTCTTCAAAATAGGCTGTCCTTCAACACTTTAGCCCAGTGGCTCCTGCACCCTTACAGTCCAGAACCCAGGAGGGCTTCCTTTTAGGGTTCTCATAGTGGCACAGATGGGATGTATGCAGTCAAGACTCCTCTGACTAATGATGAATCCTGGGCTTCTGTTCACAGAATTGCATTTAGCTTGCAGTGAATCCTTAATTTCTATCACCTCTTGGTGGCTATCTGTGAGAAATAAATCTGATTCACATAACTAGTTGCTTATGAAGGTGTTCTGTCTCCTCTGTTTCAGACAAATTGGTAACAAGTGCACAGTGAACCTGTTTTACATAGATGCCCAAATACTATATCCTTTCTCATATTAATTTATTTCCTCTGAATTTTTGCCTGATTATTTCAGTTCAGTTTAGTAATTACTTTTTTGGGCAGTTTTTCCTGACTAGGGTCCTTTGTCTATGGTGTTTACAATTCCTTCCTCCACTGTATATGGTATACTATATTTATTGGTAACTTCACCTAAGAGATAATGCCAAACAGGTTCTTTGAACATGGTGGGTACTCACCAATTACTTGTGATAAAAATTAATATAAGACTCAAATAAGGATAACAGGTTCAGAATTGTGTTTATGGCAAAGTGATATGGCCAGAAGACCACGAGAAAAGTGGCATAAGCAAATATATCAAGCAAAGAGATCTGTTAAGACACTATTATTAATAGACTAATGTGAATAAAAGTGAAAAGATTTTAAACAGTGGTAGTATCTAGGCTATGAATCCTTGGAAGAAGGTAATAATCCTTTTGCAACTCTCATTATCTGTTATCAAAGAACTCCTGTATCTAGATTTCAATCTGTATTTCTTTGAACATTTGAAATATATTTTTTAAAGAACCTTTGCTACTTTATTCAACTGGTTATTTGAAAATAGAAGTGCTAATTTATTGTGCAATTCAATTCTCAGAGTAGTGCTACTTCCATTACAGAGAATTTTTCTTTCAGAAAATGGCAAAAACATACTGGATCCAGTTTAGGTTTCCTGCTCCAAGGAGACCCAGAAAGCATTTGTCTTGTGTGATCCATTAAACCATCCTTCAAAAAAAAAAAAAGTAGCAAAACCAAATATGATCAATTTAATAGTTGAGAAGCAGAGGTTAAAGCGACTGAGGTTTACAAAGAAAGTAGAAAAGAGACAAAGGGTAAGAAAGATGTAAGAAAAGACTACAGCAAATGCATGTTCATTGGTATTTTTCATTGGATCAAAGTCTACATCAAAATTTACTCAGTAATTTCTTGTGTTATCAACAATATTTGGAAAATGTTGGTTATGGTTACACAATTCTATATTATTAAACATTTGCATTCAACTAACATATGATTCTAAGTTTCTGGTCAAAGACTAAATATGAGCATAATTTGAAGTCAAAATGATGAAAAGTCCTTTCATTTGAAGTGATACATTCAGGTAGAATGATAACATGAGAACAATGTTTTACCATCAGTTACTGGCTTCAAGGGAATATATGTTTTTTTTTAAGTAACTCAAAGAATTTCAGAATTGGGAAAATGAGCCAAGATTATAAGAGTTCATCTTGTCCTTGAGAGATTTTCTAAAAATTAAATACAGGAGCCAGGCCAGAACTGGATCTTCCCATTTTTTCATCTGAGTTTCTTTTCTATCTTACCCATCTTTCATTTGTATTATCCAATATTATTCAAGATCATACTGTGATGACCAAAAGTTGCACATTTTATTTGACAATTAGGTAAATTGTGCTTAATGTTCCACTACAGACCTACCATTATTACCTACAAATGTGTGTGCTAATAAAATCTTTGTTGAACCATGGCCAAGAATCAAAAGAGAAAATAATATAAAAAGAATGCAGGATCACCTTAGAAAGTTAGATTAAATAAATTCCTTCAAGTGGTGCTGGAACATATGTAGAACCTAAGTTGATTTGCAGAGTTCTACCTTTCTACTTGAACAGCTAAAAAACAAATGTAAAGGGATTAAATAAAATTTGACAGAAAGGATAAATAATTCACTAAATTGCAGAATAATTCTCAGTTGAACTATAGGGATTTAACATCTACTTTTGTACAAGTAGAAAGAAATCAATTATAAGAAAAGTTTCAGAGTATTTATTTATAACTTGGTTAGAATCTAAAAGATAAGGTCTCAAGTTTTTTTCTTGGGCTCAAATGTGTGATTAAGTGATGAATGTGACAAGATGCCTAAACAGCAGCACTAGCTGCCTGACCATCTCAAAAGAAGGAAAAGTTTTTGATGAAAGAAAGAAACAAACAAACAAATAAATAAGATCAAATGTAATTCTGAGATAAAAGTGCCAGAATCTACCAGAGTTTCCATGGGAAGAAACTGGAGCAGAACAAGGAGCAAGAAGAGGCTGCATCTGGCGCCCGCTCTCACAGCCATTGCAGTAAATTGAGCTCCATAGAGACAGCACTGGGGAAAGTGAGAGCCAGACGGGCACTGGGCCACTCTGTGCCTCACTGAGGAAAAATAACTAAACATGGGCAAAAGAGATCCTAAGAAGCTGAGAGGCAAAATGTCATCATATGCATTCTTTGTGCAAACTTGTTGGGAGGAGCACAAGAAGAAGCACCCAGATGGTTCAGTCAACTTCTCAGAGTTTTCTAAGAAGTGCTTAGAGAGGTGGAATACCATGTCTGCTCAAGAGAAAGGAAAATTTGAACATATGGCAAAGGCGGACAAGGCCCGTTATGAAAGAGAAATGAAAACCTATATTCCTCCTAAAGGGGAAACAAAAAAGAAGTTCAAGGATCCCAATGCACTCAAGAGGCTTCCTTCGGCCTTTTTCTTGTTCTATTCTGAGTATTGCCTCCAAATCAAAGGAGAACATCCCAACCTATTCATTGGTGATGTTGTAAAGAAGCTGGGAGAGATGTGGAATAAAACTACTGCGGATGACAAGCAGCCTTATGAAAAGAAGGCTGCAAAGCTGAAGGAAAAATACGAAAAGGATATTGCTGCATACCAAGCTAAAGGAAAGCCTGATGCAGTGAAAAAGGGAGTCATCAAGGCTGAAAAAAGCAAGAAAAAGAAGGAAGAGGAGGAAGGTGAGGAAGATGAAGAGTATGAGAGGAGGAGGAACATGAAGAAGATGAGGATGAAGAAGAAGGTGATGATGAGTAACTTGGTTCTAGCGCTGTTTTTTGTTCTTGTCTGTAAAGCATTTAACCCCCCTGTACACAACTCACTCCTTTTAAAGAAAAAAATTGAAATGTAAGGCTGTGTAAGATTTGTTTTTAAACTGTAGTGCCTTTTTTTGTATAGTTAACACACTACCGAATTTGTCTTTAGGTAGCTCTGTCCTGGTGGTATTTTTAATAGCCACTAACCTTGCCTGGTACAGTATGGGGGTTGTAAATTGGCATGGAAATTTAAAGCAGGTTCTTGTTGGTGCACAGCACAAATTAGTTATATATGGGGATGGTAGTTTTTTCATCCTCAGTTGTCTCTGATGCAGCTTATACAAAATAATTGTTCTGTTAACTGAATACCACTCTGTAACTGCAAAACAAACAAACAAAAAAGTTGCAACTGTTTTGTTGACATTCTGAATGCTTCTGAGTAAATACAATTTTTTTTATTAAAAAAAGAAGAAAGAGCAAAATCTTGGCAGAGATCAACCCAAGAAGCATGTAGTCCAGAATAGATACCAACCAAAATGAAAATATTGAAGTGACAAATAAGGAATTCCAAATGAAGCTCCATGAAACCCAAGAGAAATGAAAAACAAACTCAAAAAAATCAGAGATGGAGAGGGGGGTGGAGCATGATGGCGGACAGGAAGGATGTGTAGCCCACCTCTCCTGAGCCATCAGGAGACAAGAAGGGGTGTCTGGACTTTCCCAGACTGTAGATTATTGGTGTGAGACGCTCAGCTGGAGACCTCCAGCGAGGTGGTGAACTGCTATATCTGGGAGGTAATTGAGAACCACAGACTCTGCCGTGGAGATTCTTCCCTGTCTCGCCGAGCAGCCAGCAGGCCCCTCCCTTGCGGAGGGCAGCAGCTTACGAATGCTGATAAAATCAAATTAACAGATATTTAATCCTGATCTGAGAGGGCATCCGAAACGAGAGCCGCTCAAAACCACGGGGAACTGGGCAATCTGCTGGACAGTGGAAGGGAGTGCGCCAGGGAAACAGACATTTTGAACTAAGGGCGGGCGCCCTCCCCCAGACCAGCAGGGATTGGCTGCCCTCCCCCAGACCAGCAGGGATTGAGTGGAACCACATTCCTGCTAGGGAAGGCTGGAGGGGGTTGGTGGTTCAGGTTGCGCTGCTAACTGGCTGGTCCCGATTGGAAAGGGAAACTTTGAATCATAAAACTCAGAATTAGGTCCCCGAGTCCTTCCGCCAAGCAAGCTGGCTCCCACCACCCCAGCCGCGCCAGTGCGCGACCCAGCTCCCGCCCGGCAGCGAACAGAGTAGCACCCCCACCCCACAGCTGATTAGAGTGGCCAACTTCCAGGAGAACCTGGGAGCAGAGTGGAATGATTTCAGAGGCGTGGACTCCTGCACTGAGTGGGAGGGTTGGTTGTGAGTGCTGTCTGCAGCAAAATAGCTGAGATTTCACATTGCTTGGGTCACAAACTTTTACAGAAACTCCAAAGTGGCGATCGGCCACGGAAGGCGGTTGCCATGGTAACAGTATAAACTGTGAATCAGGTATAGGCCTGGGAACCGCACGCAGTGCCACCTGGTGTCCAGAAGTATATAGCAGTTTGATTGTATTCCTACAAAAGCTGAAGCTTGCATCATACATACGGAGGTATATTTCCACATACGAGAACAGCTTTTTTGTAGACGGTGCCTTTCTTTTCTTTCTTTTTTTTTTTTTTGTTTGTTTTGTTTTGCTTTTTTGCTATTTTCTTTTTTGTTTGTTTTTTGTTTTTTGTATTTTTGTTTTGTGTGTTTGTTTTTGTTCTTGTGCCCTGTATTTCAATTTACTTGGAGGAGCTTTTGTTAATTTTTTATTATTACTTTTTAAATAGATATGTATTTTTTATTTCTATTTTTTCTAATTTTAATCTCTAATTTCTTCTCTTTTAACTTTTCTACAAACACCACTTTTTTACCTTTTTAAAAAAAATTATTGTACAACTATCACTATATTTATTGCAGTTGTTTTTATGTTGCTGGTGTCGTGGGTGTTGTCTGTATGTCTATGTGACTCCATCTATTTCTATATCTATGGGCTAATGTGTCTGGTAGCTTTTATATCTGTCTATTTACTCATTTGCTGTCAATGAGCTCAGTGTTCCAACCTGCAACCCTGAGCTC
>CAUYPK010087593.1:0-12461 GCA_963574355.1 Loris lydekkerianus | reverse complement strand
GTGTTCTCCAAACATCTTTCCAAAAGGAATGTATTAATTTGCATTCCCACCAGCAGTGTAGAAGTGTTCCCTTTTCTCCACATCCACGCCAACATCTCTGGTCTTGGGATTTTGTGATATGGGCTAATCTTACTGAAGTTTGATGGTATCTCAAAATAGTTTTGATTTGCGTTTCTCTGATTATTAAGGATGATGAGCATTTTTTCATGTCTGTAGGCTGTGCACCTGTCTTCTTCAGAGAAGTTTCTCTTCAAGTCCCTTGCCCAGCCTGTGATGGGATCACTTGTTCTTGTTTATACGTTTTAGTTCTCTGTGGATTCTGGTTATTAAAACTTTCTTGGAGACATAACCTGCAAATATCTTCTCCCATTCTTAGGGCTGTCTGTGAAAAGTACTAATTAATAATAGTTGAAATTTATTGAATACTTATCATTTGCTCAGAACACATATTAATGCATTTAGTCCCATTACAAGACTGACAGTGCCTACTGTTACCATACGTTGCAGACCAGAACACAGGCAGAGAAGTTAAGTACCTTGTCTAAGGCTGCACTACAAAGGAGTTACAGAAAGGTATTTAAAAACAGGTAGGGTTGTTCGTAGATTTATAAGCAATGTCTCCCTAGAAATGAAGAGAGAGGCCAGTTACCCCAGGAATACCAGGAAGACTTCTTAGATTAGATGCTTTGTTGTTCCATGTTGTGTGTGCTCCATGGGTAAGAGATGAGTGTGTGGATTAACTATTAGGTAAAGGAGAATGTTACATTTAAATAACACAGTATAGGATGATAAATCACTCTGTAGGCAACCCATCTCTAGACAAAATCCAAAATACAATATTAATAGTACTTTTCAAAAGAAAGGAAATTATTTATAATGCAACTATCTTAAAAATGATTCTCAAGCCCATATTGAGCACTGGTCGTGTGAATGCTCCCTTCTGGGGACACGGTGTAGGGATATAGTCTATGTAATTCCTACCTTCAAGTAGCTCCCACTTTAGGCATGGGCAGGTGAGAATATTTACATAAGCCTATCATATAGTCATGAGTATATTTGTATCCCAAGTTGTACATTTAGCAGGAGGCCTCTTTCTGAGTAATCACCACCTATGATTGTTCCTTATAAGCCTCCTGAGATAGACAAATATGAAAAAAAAGAAAAAGAAAAAACAGCTGGAACCGTATATCCAAATTCTGTTTGTACTTTGTCATACAGACACAAACTCACATGTTGTCATGTTTCTTATGTCCACCCTTCTGAGTACACTCTCTGGGTGGTAGGATCTATTTCCCCTGCTGCTGCTACCACTGCTGGGCTATTCTAGAAAGCATCAAAACACACTAAGGCAGCCTTAGCTCCCTGGAAAAGTGGGTGAGGTTGAAGCCTGGTGAAAGGAAGAGCTGTAGCTCTGTGCTGTAATCATCTCTGGCACTGACAAATGAATCCTCCTTCACAGGTTGGCTGGGCGGGCCCTGTGAGGACAGCTTGCCTTTGCTCATCATGGTGTAATAAAGCCCAACTCCTGAGCAGCACCGGCCCCAGGCTGTTACCTGCCAGCTCAGTCAAAGCTTCATTTAGCTCCATCTACAGTGGCATAGCCTCTCTCTTTGAAACTCAGGACTCCTTATATGTTCTCAATGTGTAAATTCTTTGGGACTCTTGATTTATTAAGAGTTATAGTTAGAAAATTCTTGAGAGATTGTTTGACTCGGTGTTCTTCCTTCACAAATGAGGCCCAGAAAGGTGAGCTTACCTTCCTGAAGTCAACGTAGCTGTGGGTGGCTGAGCTGGCACTAGTCAATTACCTCCTAGCTTTAAGGTGGGATGTTGCCACTATATTTCACTTGACAGTAGTTTGGTAACATGTTGTAATTTTTTTTTTTAATGTTAGAGGATGCAATAACATTTCTGAAATTCAACCAGGAACATAAGTTTGAAGCTTTTGAAACAGAGATGTGAAAGAGAAATTGGGCCTGCAAAGATCCAAGGATGGAAATATGAGGTTGACAATTATGACAGCCAAAGAGGGTGGGGGAGATTCTTTTACTGGTTGGACCTGTTTGCTCATTATTTGCGTAGGATCAACTAAATGTGCACTAAGGCTCAGGTGTGGGCCCCAGCTTACCATACTGCCCCTCCTAGTGCTGCATTAAGGATACATGAATGGGGTTTGGACAGGTGGAAGTAGGAGATTATTCTGACATGAACTGTCCTCTCCTGCTTTGCTTAAGGCCACTGTTCCCTCCATAGAGCCTTGCTGATTGTAAGATAGTACATGTCAATGTTAAAAGAGACCTTAGATATCTCCAGGTCAAAATCAATGTGGAAAATCCTTTCATATCACTTGTGTAGTTGATCGTACACAAATGCTTTGTTTGAACATGAGTGACAAGAAGCATATTATGTCAGCAGCCAGCCTGTCCTCCAATTGGATAACTTAACAAGAAAGTACTACCCTTGTCCAGTCATCTGCCTCCTGTAACATTTACCCTCTGGTTGCCTCCAGGGAGTATGAGACTACCTTTTGGGAGTGGTAAACTGACAAACTCATCCTTTGATTTTCTTGCCCTGTAACCGAGGAAGATCATCTCCACTTGAAATCATCAGTCCTTTTTCTGAATAGCTTCATGAAACAAACATTTCTTGTACACTTACTCTATGCCTACATTGTGCTAAAAGCTGAGAATACTGGGCAGATAAGAGATTGTCCTCATTAGCTCGTAATATGAATATTTAGAAAAACAATTATAGTGCAACATAACATGCTCAGTGATAAGAATTATAAGCTGGAGACACAGAGAAAGGAATGATCAAATACGCCTAACACAACATCTGAAGCCTGGTGGCTGCTCAACAAACATTTGTAGAAAACCTGAATTCCTGAGGTTAGCAGTAAGGGGAGGGTGATAAAAGAACGTTGGACGTGAGTTGGCATTTGAACTAAGCTTTTGAAAACTAAATACTTATAACCTACACCAACTGAGGGGTTCTAAGCTCAAATATTTTTTTTTTTTTTCTTTGCATTTTTTTTGCTGGGGCCGGGTTTGAACCCACCACCTCTGGTATATGGGGCTGGCACCCTACTCCTATAAATTTTACATTTCTAGTGCACTTGGATCTTGAAACTAGTGAAGGAAGGTTTGGTAGATTTTCAAGGTAGAAACTACAACCCCTTCTTCTGGTTTTCTATGTTCCCACTGGAGCTGCCACCAGAAAAAGGTCCTCTGTGCTCTTGCTGGTTCAGGACTTTACCATCTCTACCTCCCTGGCACACCCACCTCACTCAGTGCACCTCTCCCATCTATTCAATGTGCACATCCTTGAGAGGAAACAAAAAGCAGCATCCCAAGTGGTCCACAGCCCCAAGCCCACATGGAATTACGGAACGTCTGGCCCCTCTCCTCTTTACTCTCTCTATACCCACAGGCTAAAAATAAGATCCCAGAAGAGGACAAGGCAAGGAGGAAGACAGCTTTAGATTCAACAAGAAATGTCCATTTGTTCCTAAATGCACACACCCAGAGCACACATACATCTGTACACGTAACGAGGGGCAGGGAGGTAGAGTGGAAAAACTCAGTCTTTGGAAGAAGATAGGCATTGATCTGAACCTTGCCTCTACTACTTACTACTGTGTAAAGAAGTGACCTCTCCATCTTAAGCCTCAGTTTCCTCACTTGTAAAAGGATGAAAAGAGAGCTATTATAAGCATTATTTGAGAGAATGTATGTAAAGTGCTCTTTCTCCTCCAGGGTGGAGGGAGGCTTGCTTTTATTTCTCAAAATCTTTGACATTTATCTCTCAAAACCTAATAAAGTAGAGCAAATGCCCCCTTCACTGTGGATTCACCATTATAAGAAGCCCCACTCCCACAAAGGTGCAGCCAATGCCATCTTTCCATCAGACATTTGCCCAACAGGGAGAAGACCACCAGTTAATATCCCAGATCATGACCTCAGAGGACTATTTTGCAAACCACCACCCTCTTCCTCATAAATATTGCTCGAACTAAGATATTTTATGAGAGTTTGGTGTTTGAGTTCAAGGCTGAGAATTGTTAACCCTTGTATCACGTTAAGTGCCCTGCACTGGCGAAGTGTTTTCACAAAGTGGGTAAATGTCAGTGTGATGTGGAAGAAGGGGACAGGTTTTCGTGGCACATGCCTTTTGAGTTCAAATACACATTGCATCACTTGCCAAATTTGGGAAGCAATTTAACCTCCCAAACTATTCCTCTCTCATCAGTCAAATAAGAAAAACCATAGCTTCCTCACAAGGGTGTTATGGCATTCACAAACATACATTGGCAAATACCGTACAGCAACGCCGGGCAGCTCATGTACCCCGTCCTCCGTGTGTTCGTATATTTACCTTAGACATTCTTTGTTTTCTCCTGTGAAACTAAAGAAGGCCTAGAGAGGTCTTATTTTCCTTTTTGATCTTATCTTTGATTACTCTCTGACCTGGGGGAAATGGCCAGGAGAAGAGCCACCAACTAGTGTTTTTGGAAACATTAACTATTTTCTCCAAGGCTATGATTTCTAAACTACAAAGTTGCGATGCAAATGGAAACTTCACAGTATTGCTATGAGAATTAAATGATAGAGCAGGCACTTAATTAATGGTAGCAATGGTTATTAATGGTATCATTAAATGCATCTAACCATATCAACTCACCTCTTTTCTGAAACAACTTCAGAATTATTGGTGTGCATGAGAAATAATATCACCATCTTATTAAAAACTTATCTGCGTTAGGTTGTCAAAAAGCTACAATGCACACAATTTTTTTTTTCTTGTGCTTATTGGAGTGAGATCCAAATATTATTACCTTTTATTTTCTTGTGCTGATTCTGTTTGTTTGTAAGCCCCTCTAGTGAATTAAATTTATGCTTAAGGGCAAAAGAAATGAAGAAATTATTTCTAATTCAATTTTTAGAACCTAAGAAGATTTAAAAAGTGTCCTGTGGCTTCCTGAATAAATCCTCTGAAAAATATGGGGGGTGGGGAGGAAGGCAATCTCCTTGATGAATGAGTCTTCCCTAGAGTTTCCACTTAGCTACAGCACTTGGGAATGATGATTTGTCCTTCTGATTTCATCCTCAAAGTCGTGATAATTAATACTCCTACTAACGAAGTAGCAAATATCATTACTTCCATTACACAAGCATGATGAAAATTCATATAAATTAGTCACTTCTAAAAATGTGCATATCTTATTTGGAAGGGTACAGCTAAGGTGATTAAATAAGTTGTTGTCATGTACAGGTCAAAGTCGAAATTAATAAACCAGTCGGATGAAAGCCATGACTATTTCTCCCTCTCCTTCCTCCTCTCCCTACCTTGCTTGGTTCAGTTCTTTCCTTCCTCACTTACTTCCTGCTCCTTCTCTTGCTCTCTGCTCCTTCTCTCTCTCCACCCTATGCCCTTCTCTCTTTCCACCTCTCCTCTTCATCCCTTCCATCTCATTTGCCTTCCTCTGTTCATCGCTTCCATTTCTTCTCTCTTTTCCTCCCCTCCCTTCCTTTCCTAGTGTTACTTCCATCTCCCTTCTTTCCTTATTTACTTTCTTCTTTTAAATTACATTCTGAGTGTGAGCATATTCTAGATACTGTATAAGGTTGTTGGAAGTTTCAATACACTACAGTCCTCATATTGCAAATTTGCTCAGTGCTTTGCTGAGTACAAAGAATTTTGGCTCCTTCATTTAAAGAGTGAAAGAGAGCTATGTAGACTGGCCTAATTATCTTTTTTTTTTTTTCATATGAGAAATATGAAGCTGAGACAACTTGAGTGACTTGTCTAATATGAATATAATAGGGCAATTAAGCTTTTCCCTTTATCAAAAGGGTGAAAAGGATAAGTGGGAAAATTCCACGTTGAAAAACATTTCTATGGAGAAAAAAAAAGAGGTCTCTGAGGTACAGTACTTTCTCCCTCAGACTTACCTTCCTCCTTAATATTTAAAATCGGTAGCTTGATGTTTTTAAAAATAAAAAAAAAATGTGAAATAAAGATAGAATTCTCGTGAGAGGGTTTGCACTGCGGGGGTGGCTGGTAAATTTAGCAGTATATTCTTTCCACTTCTAAGCCTTCACAATCTGTCTCCCTAATGCAATATAATTACCATCTAAAGTGACACAGTGCATGAAGTATCTTGGCATGGAGATAGAGTTGATTGTGTTCTGGAAATATTTACAGTCATATAAGTTAGATGCTATTATGAAATCAGTCTAAAACTGTTTAAATTCCCCACTTAGAACATGTTTGAAACATTCTCTTCAGAACAAAGGGTACAGGTGGTTTTGAGAACACCCATCAATTTTCTGTTGTCCTGGCAGCTGTTCTGCTCCTTCTGCATGGCTGGCAGAATCCCAGGTCTGCTCAGCTGCAGCCCTGTGCTCAGGTGCACAGTAGCCTAGAAGACTAGATCTTCCCTTCAATAGTTTTCATTGAATATAATGCTTCAAAAGCAAGATTTATAGCTATGTTGAAATAAATTCTCTCCTATCCAAGAAAAAGAAACATCTGCTAATCAATATTTTTACTCAATTATTCATTCAAAAATATTACTGAAGAATTACTATACACTAGGCACATATTAGGGACCCAAGGATATAAGGATGAGTAAGATCAATCTCCAAGCCCAAGGAGTTTACAACTGATCAAAGAGAAAAAGGCAAAGGGCACTTATAGTACACAGGGAGCATTATTCTAAAATACATACAGCCATATACACATACACACACATACACATGTATGTGTACACATGCATGCACACACATGCATGCACACAGTTATTCTTTGACTTATGATAGGGTTATGTCACAATAAACCCTTCATAAAATAAAGTATGGTATAGGTATGCCATGGAATGTTATTCAGCCATAAAAATAGATGGAGACGTTACATCTTTTATATTTATCTGGATGGATTTAGAGAACGTTCTCCTGGGTCAAGTAGCTCAAGAATGGAGAAGAAAGCCGATCATGTACTCAATATTAAGTTGAAACTAGAACATTTACAACTATAGGCCCACATGAGAGAAAAGCACAATGAAATTCAAGAATTGGGGAGAGGAGAGTGTGTTAGGTGAGTTCCCACCTAACAGGGACAATGTAGGCATATATGGCATACTTCCCAGGTGAAGGATTCAACTACACTTGGACTTCACCCTACAAACTCAAACAATGTAATCTAATCATATGCATTCTAATCTTAATATGAAAATAAAAACAATAGACTCATCATAAATTGAAAATATTGTAAGTCAAAAATGCACATAACACAACTAACCTACTGAACATCATAATTTAGCTTGGCCTCCATTACATGTGCTCAGAACACTTACATTAGCCCAAAGTTAAGAAAAACGATCTGGCAACACGGTAAATTCTTGAATATTGGTTGTTTACCCTTGACTTGATCATTCATAGCTTAATGTATGCTTCCTATTTAATGTGTATTACTTTTGTACCATCATAAAATAAAAAAAATTCAGTCAAACTACCATAAGTCAGGGACTATTAGTAGTTACATGTATAAGTATAGTATAATTTTTATAAATACATATATATATATATATAAATATTTTATAGCACTATGTTAAAAGGGGTGCTTAAGTTTGCCTTAGAGTTTAGGAAAAGATTCCCAGAGAAGATAATGTGTAAACTGAGAAACGAAAGACAATTACTGGGATAGCAAACAGGTATCACCTTCTATGTCAACTTCTATCAATTAGTAGTTGCCCTAAAAATATGGTATTAAAAAAGAATCTAGTATTTCTAGGTGTTGTTCTTCCTAATGAAACAGGGGACCTCAAACTTTTTAAACAGGGGGCCAGTTCACTGTCCCTCAGACTGTTGAAGGGCCGGAATATAGTTTAAAACAAACAAACAAACAAACAAAACTATGAACAAATTCCTATGCACACTGCACATATCTTATTATGAAGTAAAAAAACAAAATGGGAACAAATACAATCACACTGCCGCATGTGGCCTGCAGGCCGTAGTTTGAGGACCCCCAATAGACTAACAAGAACTAGACTTAGGTTATTAACTAAAAAACTAAAAAAAAAAAAATAAAGAGAGAGAGAGAGAGACACAGAAAATATAGGAAACATCAATTCTGAGAAAGGTAAAATTCTTACTGCCTAAGGTAATTTTTAGCAATAAAGAATGATCCATAAGAGACAGGGAATAACAAAGAGCAGCACTATAACTGGCCAAACTACTACCTTGAGGAAACTTCTGAGACATCATGCAGGGAAGAAGGAAAGCCAGGAATATCCCAGCAATTTCCTTGAGGTGGGGAGAGAGCTAGGAGTCTGGGAAAGTAAAGTGGGTCAAAATTAGAAAAAGTATCCAATGTACTCACCCCTAATATGAAACTAATTTATAGCTTTCATATGAATGCTTTAACCCAATCTCAGTACAAGAATATGGGGAAGGGGGAAAGGGAGGGGAAGAGAGGGGGAGGCAGGGTGGAGGGAGTGTGATTGGTGGGTCCACACCTAGGGTACATCTTAGAAGGGTGCAGGTGAAGTTTACTAAGTGTAGAGTATAAGGGTTTGAACACAATAATTAAAATGCCATGAAGGCTATGTTAACAAGTTTGGTGAAAATATTTCATACTGTATATGGAACCAGCACATTGTACTTCATGATTGCATTATTGTACACAGCCATGATTTAATTTTATATATATATATATATATATATATATATATATATACAGCTGATGGTCAAAAAAAACCCCAATGACGTGTTTCTGAAGAGAATAAACTGACTATTATCACCAAAGAGCCTTAATATTAATTGCCTACTTCTGATTGGGTAGTTAGTTCTTATTAATATCATAATAACCTTAGCAAAATAATTCTGATATTGTGAGGTCAAAGTCCACTTTCAAAGGGCTAAAGGTTGAGATTTAACAATATGAAGGGAGTTTAAATGCAGGAAGTGAGACTCTTTGCTTTGAGAAGTGCTTAAAGAAAATTCTGGCTCCATGTACATAGCACAGTGGTTAAGGTGCTGGCCACATACACAGAGGCTGGGGGGTTCAAACCCAGCCCAAGCCAGGTAATCAACAATGAGAACTGCAACAAAAAAATAGCCAGGCGTTGTGGAGGGTGCCTGTAGTTATAGCTACTAAGGAGGCTGAGGAAAAAGAATCACTTAAGCCCAAGACTTTGAGGCTGCTGTGAGCTGTAACGCCACAGCACTCTACCTAGGGAGACATCGTGAGACTCTGTCTCAAGGAAAAAAAGAGAGAGAGAAGAAAAGAAAAACAATAAAGGAATTGCTATTAAATTATTGTCATCTGGTCTTGGTAGATTTAGATCCAGCAGTCAGTTTAACTCAGAGCAGTATCTAGGACCTATGAAAAACTTAAAGGTAAATTTTGTTTTTCCTTAAATGGCAGAAGGCAGTCATAGAGGTTCCAAATAATAAGATGAAAGATAAGGGTAATCATATTGTTACTGAAATTTCAGCACTTGTTATGGAGGCTACATCAAAAAACAGACAAGAACAGGTGATTTTTGAGAAGGAAATGGAAATTTATTACTTTGCTGGCAAAGGAGGAAAAATGGCAAACTGTAACTCTCAAAATACTGCTTTTTCCTACACATAAGCAGAAACACTATGGTTTTTTGTTTGTTTGTTTGTTTGTTGGTTTAGACAGAGTCTCACTCAGTCACCTTGTGTAGAGTGCAGTGTTGTCATAGCTCACAGAAACCTCAAACTCTTGGGTTCAAGTGATACTCTTGCTGCAGCCTCTCCACTAGCTGGAACTATAGGCAACCACCACAACAACTGGCTTGTTTTTTCTATTTTTAGTAGAAATGGAGTCTTACTCTTGCTCAGGCTAATCTCAAACCCCTAAGCTCAAACAAACCACCCTCCTAGGCCTCCAAGAGTGCTAGGATCACTGGCATGAGCCACCAAGTCCAGCATCTCATAGCTCTTAAGAAAGAATGTCTAGGACCAGGTGAGGTGGCTCATGCCTGTAATCCTAGCACTCTGGGAGGCTGAGGAGGGTGGACTTCCTGAGTTCATGGGTTTGAGAACAGTATGAGACAGAAAGAGACCACATCTCTAAAAAATAGCCGGGCTTTGTGCAGATGCCTATAGTCCCAGCTACTTTCAAAGCTGAGGCAAGAGAATCAGTTGAGCCCAAGAGTTTGAGGTTGTAAGCTACAAAGCCAGGGCATTCTATCAAGGGTGATAAAGTGAAACTCTGTCACCAAAAAATTAAGAGAGAGGATCTATTGTTATTCAACTAGAGTTACTGACCCATATCAGATGAAGGCACAACTGTTATCTCTGATGCCCACCTGGGATCCAGCTCGGTAGCTCAGCACCTCTGCCAATCAGCCAGGCCCTAGCCTCCTGACAAACCTAGCTAGTGCAAAATAACCAAAGATATTTTTGTGCCCCTCTGGACTACTGCTAAAAGCAGGGATGCATGTGTTAGTTTTGAAAAGAGTTAAAGAGACAGAAAACGTTATTGCTATTTTTTTCAGGGCATTTCCTGTTACATATTTTCCAGTCTCAATTTTATTTTTCCATATCTATGGGAGGGAGGGGGTGGCTACTGTGTTTAAATATTAGTGTTTGAGAGCATGTTGTAGTGTAAAAATAAGTAATATGAGTAGAAACGTACTGAAACATTACTGACATGAGTCTTGGTATGGTGGCTCAGACTTGTAATCCTAGAACTCTGGGAAGCTGAGGGTGGTGAATCCCTTGAGCTTAGGATTTTTATCCAGCCTAAGCAGGAGTGGAGACCCTGGCTGTACTTAAAATAAAAAAAATTAGCTGGGTCTGACCTTGTTCTGTTATCTTTGGTAGAAGTTCTACAGTCAGCAGCTTGTTTTGGCTTTGTGGAAACTGTCCACTTACAGAAACCGTGGTTTTCAGTGGCTTTCAGAGGATTCTTAGGAATCCTAAAGGTTAAGTTCTTCTGATGAAATGGATGTCCATTAGAATAAGAATGTTGAGGGTCATGGGGACCCATTCCCCAAACCCAGTTGCCCTGGTTCAATTACTGGGTTGAGCTCTAGTAAATTTCAATCCAGGTACAGTGGTAACAGAGCAAAAAAATGAGTGAATACTGAGAAAAAACCTGGAGCAGCTCAGGCAGTGTGGATAGAAAGTAAACATAACCTACACAAGTTTCAGGGTAACAAAGAGAGATTTTATTTCAGAAGAACAAAGAGAAAGTTTAGAGCACTTCCAAAGAGAGTTGGAAGCATGTCCCTCTCATGGAGGAGAAAAGGTGAGAGAGACAGAGAGGCAAAGGCGGGCAGGTGGATAAATAATTTCTCCATTTGAAATTGGCTACAAGTCTTTAATTGGCCTCTCTGGGCCACCAGGCAGTATTTTTGTTTCCTGTTGGTCATTGATGGTCTCTTTCTATTGGTTATTGGTTACCTAGATGACTTAATGTCCACATTCTTTGTCACCCTTGGTAGACTACTGTGGGATCACAGTTCACAGCAACCTCAAACTCTGGGGTTTAAGCCATTCTCTTGCCTCAGACTCTGGAGTAGCCGAGGCTACAGTCACCCACCACAACATAGGCTATGTTTTTTGTTGCAGTTGTCATTGTTGTTTAGCAAGCCTGGCCAGGTTTGAACTCCCCTGCCTTGGTGTACATGGCTGGTGCCCTACGCACTGAGCAATAGGTGACACCCATGTCCACATTCTTATGGGCCCTCCAGACTTCCTGGTTCAGGCCAGGTTTTCTTTTCACCCTGCTTAAAGCCCCTTTCTTAGTGTCCATTCCCAAGAAGAAAGTCATGGACACATTTTTTTTTTTTTTTTTTTTAATTGAGACAGGGTTTCTCTCTGTTTCTTTGGCTAGTGTGCTGTAGTGTCATCAAAGCTCACTGCAACATAAAACTCCTAGGAGCCACCCAACCTCTTGCCTCAACTTCAAGGTAAACTTTTAAAGTTAAATATTATATTTATTTTCTGAGTGTGGCAATGGGTGAAAGGCTTTGTCCCTGCCAAGTCTCCCATTGATAGTTAAAGGTTTTATATATGATTGGCAGAAAAAGAAAAATGAAAAAAAAAGTTTTTAATAATGGCTCAAGATGACTGTATTGAAAACATGAATGATAAAACTTAGGACTATAAACTAAATATCACCTGTTCTTCATGTAACTGGACTTTGTTAAATATCTCACTGAGAGATACTGGTTATAAACCTGTTTATCAGATGTAGAACTGTTAGGGTGGAAAAGCTCAGTAGGTGCTGTACACCAGATGAAAAAAGAATTTCTCTAGGCAAAGATTAGGATATAGAAGATGGCGGACTGAAGCCAGCTTTCCACAGAGGCTCCTGTCCTGAAGGAGAGTTAAGGGATGAAAATTTAGCAAGTAACCTGATGGATTTGAGCAGCATCAAGAGAGAAAGTTGAAGAATGCACATCAACCCCGCTGAGGAGA
>CAUYPK010087591.1:0-27548 GCA_963574355.1 Loris lydekkerianus | reverse complement strand
ATTATTATTATTATTGCTCAATATTTCGATGAAGCAATTGTCTGATTCCTTTTCTGAATGTACTTATGCTCCTTCATTCTTTGCAAGGTTTTTGTTTCTAATCCTTATTTTAAACATTGTTATTGTTATTAAATTTTAAGTCTTTTTAATTTTGTGAAGGCAAAAAAAAGGAAACCTAATTAACACAAATATATGCAAAAAATAAAAAAAAATTAAAAAAGATAAAAATTGGATCCAAAGAATTAAGAACATTTTTATACAATGATGAGTGACTGGTTCAATGATTTTTTTTCTCTTTATCATTCTCTTATTTAGCTATATTATTTAAAGCAACCATTTGTTTCAATGACCTACTGAAAGATAAAATGTTGTTGTATGTCTGATAAAATATTGTTACGTGTCCTTCAGTTATCATATTATTTTGATGAATAAAATTTGTATTCATTTTCAAATGTAGGAGGTACCACAAGGAGAATTAGAATCACGGCAGCAAATGGGGCAGGTAGTGAGAACAAACTGAGTGGAACATGACTTTGAGATACTTTCTTGTTTATTCTTTAAATATGTTTTAAACATTAAAGAACTGAAACAATGCCACAATCAATTTTGTTTATATTAAAGGTAAAGAAGTCATGTTCATCTGAAGAGGAAGTTAAGTGAAATAAATGAATAAATGATTCATAATCTAAATAATACCTCGGTAATACATATTAATGTTATTTATTTTCTTCTACTTGCTCTGTTTTAGTTAAATCCTATTCAGGTATGTGGCTATTTAATATATTTTTATACATTTGCACCACAATGTTTATTGCAGCTCACTTCATAATTGCCAAATCGTGGAAGCAACCTAAACAGACATCAACCAATGAATGGATTAACAAATTGTGGTATAATGTATACTATGGAGTACTATTAAGCCTTAAAAAGATGGAGATTTTACATCTTTTATGTTTACCTGGATGGAGTTAGAACACATCCTTGTTAGTAAAGTATCAGTGTACACAGTTATAATTTTAATTAAAAATTAATAAAAACAAAAAGTATCAGGAAAATAGAAAAAAATTAAAAACAATGTATTTTGAATTAAATTTATTTAATTTAACACTTTCTATATACTGAGACACAGCGTATGACATTTTGAGCTATTAAATTCACATCATACTGTCATCTGAAGTGGAAAGATCTTAATTTGAAATAGCCAGAAGATATGTCTAGTTAATTCAACTAAAGCCCAGAAAAACTAAATATGACATAGGCCACTGCTAATTATACACCTTGATTTCAATGTCTATGTCAACTGACCTCATCTACAATGTGATACACATGCTTCTTTTCACTTAAACAAAATCTAATAAGGACTTATTTTATTTTCTACTCAGGTTGATATTATGATAGATTATTAATTTTATACTTGGTGTATTTTGAAAAATGCAGAACAGCAAAGTTCATCAATTTATACATTTTTATGACCTCTTCAACTTGTGCAAAGATATTACCAATATTAATTCAGGTTAATTTAATTTTCTGCAAATTTGCTATGAGAGGTTACCATTCATAAAACACAAGAAATATAAGAAAGTCAAATAAAAAGGACTTTAATGCTCATAAATAAGGAATAATTATGTTAAATTCCTATCAAATAATGAGAACAGAAACTTTTGTGGCCATGTAATTCACACCAAAAAAAAAAAAAAAAAACTATATATCAACTTAAAATTCTATTTTTTAAAATGTAGTTGGGACCGTCTAATGTATGATGTGTTGTGAATAAGTAAATTTTCCTTATTGTATTTTATAACCATGGACTTTATTGGACATTTTGTCACATTTTCAAATTAAAAACAATGAGAGTAAAAGATAGAACAAAGTAAGAAAAAGTGGAAAAACAAAATCATTCCATTCTTCAATGTTAACATAATTTTACCTTAAGAACACAATAATTCTTTTCCGTTTCAGATACTCTTACATTTCTTTCAATTAGAGCTTTAGTAATTGATTTTTTGAAGAATAAAGATATAACACGAAACTTGATAGCAATGAAATAATTCATTAAATTCAGCAACATCATTCAATATCGATCAAGTCCTTTGTTTCCTTTAAGTATAAGCAACATTTTGTAAGATTGAAAACAGGTCTTTGAGGATGCAAAAAGAAGAAAGAAGGGAATGTTTCATTTGGTTAAAAGACTTCTAAAGAAAGGAATACGGTAAATGTAAAGAAAGATATTTCTCTGAAATTCTTTACCTTAATTTTAGATAAAACTTTTTGGCTTTGAGGTGTGAAAGTACCTTACAATGAGCAATGTATGTGAATCAATATTTTCAAAAATAGTCCTAATTTCTAATAGTTTGCCTGTTATTAAAAATATTGTGGATTTCTGTATTTTACAACCTTAGAATATATCTACATCCTATATTTTTATGATTCCCCAAAGGAAATATGGCCAGCATTGGAGCAGGAGATGGGTTAGTGAAATATTTTTCAAAGATTATTTTCAGGCTGATTCTGACATTCATGGATATATGTTCTATAGATGGAAATATTATCTACATATTCTTGTACCATAAAAGTAGAAAAAATATCCTATCCTCTCCAAAAAACCAATTGTTACTTTGAAGTATCAGCAAGCTATTAGAAATTAATACTTACTGGTAGCTATATTTTATCAATCTGTGATTCTTGGGTACTTACAAATAATAATTCATCAAGTGGCTGTAATCTTACAAATCAGATAAATTAAACTTGCATCCAGGGTGAAACTATGCCCTGAAACAGCTCAGACAGATGGCTGGTCACAAATTCAGCCTCTGGTTAAGCACGTCAATGTGAAATGATGCTAATTCCCAAGGCAGTATATTTGACTATCCAGCAGATCTACATAAATAACCTAAGGGGAAGTGCAAGAATGGGCAGTGCACATTCTATATCTGAGATAAACATAAAATTCTGCTTTCTTGTAACTCCACACCATTGATTTGAGTGATGCAGCTGTAATAATAACAAAAGAACTGGTGGGAAGATGGTAAAAAAAAAAAAAAAAAAAAAAAAAAAAAAAGCACCTTCCCTGTCTTGGGATTTCAGTGAGTTAGAGTACTATTTTCTAAAGTCATAAGAGAACAACTGGATTGTTAGCATACAGTCAAGGCAAGAACAGTATTTTGACATTGAACTACCAATAGACTTTAAAATGACTGCAGTTTTTTTCTTGAGTTTGTTTGTTTTTGCCACAGTAAGTTACATATTCCGTATGCCATCTCTTGGAAAATGAAATGGCCCTCTATAAAAAATAAAAGAGAAAAGCAACCCATTTTTTTCTCTTTTCCTCTGTGTAGTTATTTAGTATAAATGTAAGAATACAGTTTTCTGTTCATGAATTTTATAGTCTGACCTAAAAGTGCCACATTGTACTTTAATTATTATGTTGTTCACCAATATGTATATGAGAATGAGTTATTGAAACAACTATATATTTTAATAGCCTGAACTTCTACTTTTTTTGAATGAACCTCATGATTCATTCTCATTATAAAAAATTAATAGACATTTAATTAAATACATTATTCAATGAGATTAATTGTGAGGATTAATCTATGAAGAAAAGGAATATCCAAGGGTAAAGCATTCCTTTGCTAATGGCAAAAACGGAGCTCAATTCATAGGCAATTATGATACATTTGAAAGGGACCTTGACCTGTAAATTTGGTCATACGCATACACTTTCTCTTGATTGAATTCTTCCTGGGCTACCTCAATGAGTGGTGAAAAATAAATAGTACTAATGTAATCAAACATGCTAATTGATTTAATAACTCACACCATTGCTTTGGATATCACATAGATGAAGCAATGAATCAGTTGAAAAGCAATCTAATAAGTTCTTAAGAAGAGATAGCTCAAATTGGGAGCTTTTGCTAAACACAGGAGAAAGATTTGGCATGGGGTGTGTGTGTGTGTGTGTGTGTATGTGTGTGAGGAGAGGGTGGATGGCTGTCTAAGTGTGTACAGGGGATGGTTGGCTGTGCTATGATATCACCTCCTAAGTAATGATAATCATTATTATGTTCATTAATTCGTTTAAGGTAGTAAAATGAGAACATCTAACTAAGAGTTAAATAATTAATAATTTAAGGCAGTAAAAAGAAAATAATATTAATATCTGCTTAATAAAGTTGGATTGAAGATTAAATGAGTTAATGTGTGCAAAGTACTTGGAAGAGATTTTAGGACACAGCAAAAAAATCCAATATTATTATCTTTTTCCATTTGGCTAATAAATATTAAATGCTTATTATAGGCCAGGTTAAGGACAGTCTTATTAGTCTATAACAAGATGGTATATGAGAAATGTCATATCTCTTCATTTCTCTTCAGTAATTATAGAAGCATCTGGAAAAAAATATGCATTAAATTAATAAGTTATATTATTATGCATAGTATTAATATTATTGAATAAGATATAATAGGAATTAACACTAGAGAAATAAGTTAGGTATAAATTATAAAGAAGATTTCTGCAGTAGAAAAAAATCCCCTACTTCTTATCACTGCTGACACTCCAGCCTAGATCTCACTGCTCTTATTAATACATAATCTTTAACCTGGACTATTGCATAATCTTCTCACTGATTTCTTTGTCTCTTTCTTTTCCTTCCTCCATGTTCAAAAACAGAACTGTCCTTAAAATGTAAGTCAAGTCATATGATGTCCATATTCTAAAGCACCAATGCTTATCAATTTAAATAAAAGGACTAGCCAGACAAAACCCCTGTCTTGTCCTAAGAATCTGCATGTACACTATTTCTATAACCTCATCCTTGACCCCTGTCATCTTCAATTATTTTTCTCTAGGTACAATGAAATTATTGGTATTCCTGAAAAATGGCAGATGTGATCCTAACTCGTGTCATGTTCCGCTTGCTACCCAATTCTCTGTAGTACATTTTTCTCAAATATCAGCATGGCCAACTCCCCCATTTCTTCTGAGTCTCCATGCAAATCTGTTATTGTCAGAGAGTCTTTTCCTAAGTATTCTATGTAAAATAGCATTCCAAACTACTCTCCTTCTGTTTTTAGCATGACACTTATTGTGACCTCAAATATTGTAATTCAATGTATTTCAATTTTTCTCCACACTACTACACAGAAATTTCATAATAGAACCATAATACCTCTCTTGTTTATTTTGATATTTTTAGCAGTAGCATAGTGCTTGACTCTTAGCACTTGTCTTTATCTAAGTTCTTGATAAAGACGGATTGAATGAATAACTTATTGAACTATCCCAATTTTATAAATTCAAGTTTAAGCAATCTTCAAGTTCTAGCTCAATTCCAAACCAAATTGATATATCGTTCCTTGTTTAACTTCTCAAAAGTGGGCATTAATTGCTTCATCAGGCAGTCTATTTTAATTTTTAGCATAATTTTGACAAAGTTGGTATGTTGTTTAATAATTACTTTGTTGTTTCATATGTGTAGATAACATTTACCCACTTGTATTACTCGAGAAATACTGGATTTAATTACCTACAAGGAAGCAGAGTGTAGAATTTGTATCTCGCACTCGTCTTTTGTATACATACACACACAGACAGATTCATGCACTCCAAAAGTCATGCACATGAATTTCCAGATATCTATTTAAAGAAGGGAATTATGGTTTGTACTTTAGATCTGCACTTTGCAAATTATCTGTAGTGTAGAAATGTTTTTTTTTTCCCCTCAATATACCATGAATTAATACTTTTATATAAGATAATAAACACACTAATATAAAAATCATATAGGAAAGCAAAGACATGGTTGAAGCCCAATTTTTAAATTATTCAAGAGATATGAAATTTATTATAATTTTTAAAAATATTTCTTCTCCAGTTCTGTACTCATTACAAACCAGACATGAACAGTCCCAGTATCAATCAACACTAGGACTTAGAACTGAATTTGAGAAGCACTGCTTTAGATACTAACTTCATCAGAGCTTGACGCAGAAAGGGTTTATATTCCAGCTTTTCTAAAAATAAAAACTGACTATCAGAAATGTTAAAATAACACAGTAAAGAGTATTCATAGATAGTAAATAAATTAGCAAGATTTAAAATCAGGCTGCTCTGTTTGTAATGCATAGATATCTCTTCCCTTCTATCACATAATAATGTCTAAAATTCACTTAGTGTTTTCTAATGCAAGGTGTCATGTTAGCATTCATTATATCTGTGTGTATACACAAATATCTGAAATAATTTTCATTCAATAGCTACAAAAACCATCTTGCATATCCACTAATTTAATCACTGCCTTGATTTACCAGAAAAACATGGAAGCACAGATTAATTAATTTGCCTGAAGTTATATAGAAAGGGTTAGGATTCTTACTTTGAACAAAGCAGCTTCCCTTCAGAGCCTAAGCACTAGTGTAAACTATCAAGATGTGCTGCCTTTATGAGAGAAGCACCCCATCTCCTGTCAAAAGGCAATTTCTACACATGTTCTCATCCCCTGCCATATTTTAGGAATATTTTATCCCCTCT
Organism: Loris lydekkerianus; assembly: GCA_963574355.1. Classification (NCBI taxonomy): domain Eukaryota; kingdom Metazoa; phylum Chordata; class Mammalia; order Primates; family Lorisidae; genus Loris; species Loris lydekkerianus. The sequence continues at coordinate 21,016 of CAUYPK010087591.1, read as the reverse complement.
CTCCTACATATTCACTTTTTTTCTGTATATTGGATGCTTCCCATCATTATTTCAGTATTTCATAGTATGTTTTAATTTTAACAGGTTATTATTTGCCTAATCCCTTCTACTACTCTATGCCAATTGCTAAATTCCTGAGAGAGTTGCTTATGGTTTCTTTGTCCACTATCTCAATTCTCATTCTCTCTTCAGCTCACTCTCATCTGTCTGCTGCCTCAACACTCTACAAAAGTTAATGTACTAAAGTTACTAATGAACTTCATAATCTACCACCAAATGCATTCATGTGTTCATGTTATTTGATCTTTTAGCAACGTTTGATAAAGTTTGATCATTCTCTCTTTTTCGAAGCCTTCATTTCATTTGGCTTTCATGACACCATGCTCTTCTCATTTTCATCCTACCTCTCTGATTTGTTTCTTTTCTGGGTCTTCCACTTTTTATCCTTAAATGTTGACGTTCCTCTGGGATTATTATTATTATTTTTTTTTTTTTGAGCTCTTACCTTTTCTACACCTAACTACACTTCCTGGATCTATTATATTCTTCCATAGCTTCAACTGCAAGCTAGAAGGCCTTTAATACAATGCTAATGTCATTTTTAATGTCTTCTCAGATCTTTGTATTTAAATCTCTCATTTTTTCATTGTTTGGGGTTCATTGAGGGCACAAGAATTAGGTTACACTGATTGCATTTGTTAGGTACAGACCCTCTTATAAATTGTGTCCTGCCCCCAAGTGGTGTGCCATACACCTTAACCCCCATCTCCCTTTCTCCTCCCCTTTCCCTCATTCCCCTGCCCCCCGCCTGGAATTGATTTGAGTTTTTCTCATATGAGGGTATGTATTAGATAGTCTAGTGGCTTCTTATTAGGATTGAGTACATTGGCTTCTTGCGTCTCCATTTTTTAATTCTGTATTTTCTGATTTTTTTTTTTTTTTTTTTTGAGACAGAGTCTCACTTTTGTCACCGTTAGTAGAATGCTATGGCATCATAGCTCACAGCAAACTCAAACTCTTGTGCTCAAGAGAAACTTTTTGCCTCAAATTCTGCAGTAGCTGGAACTACAGGCATCCTCCACAAGGCCAGGCTGTTTTTAGAGATGAGTTCTCTCACTGGCTCAGGCTGGTCTCCATCCTGTGATCTCAGGCAATCCATCCACCTCATCATCTCAAAGTGCTAGGATTACAGGCATGAGCTACCACACCCAGCCTATATTTTATGATAATTTGATAACAGGCCATGGAGAGACTTCAGTCCTAGGGAACAGCCAATTCTTTGAGTTAGTAAAGGGCTGGGCTAAGAGCATGTCTTTCACATGTAAACTAAGTAATCCAAAGTCCATAGTCCCAATTAACTCCTTTTCTGACTCTCTCAAACCAAGGCAATATTTATTCTGCCCCAAATCACCTAGGGCCAAATACACTATCACTTAAAACCCCTCAGAATTATTCAAACCAGCCAATCTCAAATTGTTTATTCTGCCCAGCCTTGATTTTTTCACGGAAACCCTGATAAAGTCTCTGGCCCAGGATTTTTCTTTGTTTTTTTTTGTCATCTGACCAAAACTTGGTGCTCTGTCACCCCATGATGCATATTGTGATTCCCTCTCCCTGGGACCTATGAGGATAATAAATTTTTTCCTGCCAAATCATCTTCTTTTATTCTGTGGCTGTGCTAACTTTACCATACCATCGCCAACATTTATACTCTTAGAATATTTATGCATGCTCATATGCCTCACAAGCACATCTAATTAAATTTACCCATATGAAAAGGATCATTTTCCTTCTATACTTGATTTTCTGCCAAAATTTCCTATATCAGTAAATGGAAAAATATTTATTCCAATATACATAGCTAAAGTTTTCAAAGCTATCCTGTGCTACCCTATTTTTTCCATTTATGAATATCATTCAATCCATCAGCTACAAATCTATCACGCAAACATATCTCAAGTACCTTTGGCTATTGACTATGTCAATAGCTGTAGAAGTGATAGGGTATAATAGGGTATTTTCATTCAATAGTTACAACAACTATCTTGTATATCCACTACTTTAATCACTGCCTCAATTTACCAGTAAAAACATCAAAGCACAGATTAATTAATTTGTCTGAAGTTATATAGAAAGAGTTAGGAGTCTTAATTTGAACAAAGAAGCTTCCCTTCAGAGCCTAAGGGTATAATCATAGGGTATAATCATCTCTATAATTGTCTCTTAACTGCTCTTACTCTTATCATTCTAATCTACCATCCACCCATCTACAATGAAATACACTGTCTAAAACAGGATAAGATTGTATACTTTTTTCCTGAGATAAATCTAATTTTACCTACTATTTCATAAAATGATTAATGGTACCCCTTCATTTCTATTAATTGAGGCAGTTTGTAAACTATGCTACATCTTCACCTAAAGTAATATTTATTAATATAATTTATTGAGCCATGACAAGACTGTTGGTTCCAGAATATTTTCATTCTATTAAAACAACTAGAAAAACATATTACATAAGCTTTTAGACTTTAGAAAGTAAGTGTTTAAGGATACCAATGCCTTTATTATTGGCTGTGTAGATTGTGAATATGCTCTTGCATTCTTTAGTTTGCCTGTTTACTCTGTTGATCATTTTCTTAGCTGTTCAGAAGCTAACTCCCAGGATCTAAAATGAACATAAACAAATCAGCTAAAAAAAGCAAATAACTCCAATAAAAAATGGGCAAATGATGTGAACAGATGTTTTTCAAAAGAAGATAGACAATTGTCCAACAAACATATGAAAAATGTTAAACATCACTAATCACCAGGGAAATGCAAATTAAATCTACAATGAGATATCATCTTACCCTAAAAGTTAGAATGGCTTTTATTAACGTGTACAAAAATAATAGGTGCTGGCATGGATGCATAGAGTAAGGAATGTTTATACATTGTTGGCATGACTGCAAATTAGTACAACCCATATGGAAACCAGTATGTTGATTTGTTGAAGAATTTAAAATAGACATATCATATGATCCAGCAATCCCACTGGTGGATATTTACCCAAAGGGGGGGAAAGTCATTTTATCAAGAGACCATTACTTGAATATTGTTGCAACCCAACTCACAATCATAAAGATGTGGAATCAACCCAGGTGCTCATCAATTCATGAGTGGATTAACAAAATGTGTTATACGTGTACTTTGGAGTACTATACAGTCATAAAAAGAATGTATTCATGACTTTTACAGTAGTTTTGTAGAAAGTGGAGACTATCATTCTAAACTAAGTATCTTGAGAATTAAAAAATAAACCACATGTACTCCCTAATAAATTGATGCTAACCTATGAGCATACAAGTGCATAGAAGGAAGTAAAAGTCATAGTAAATCAAGTAGGGGGTAGGGGGGGAAGTGGGGAAAGGCATAACATCACCTAATGGGTATAACGAACATTATTCCCGTGATGGGCACATTTATAGCCTTGACTCAAGCCATGTATCAAAAACATCTTTACTCCCTTAATATTTTACGATAAAAAAATGATAAGAATCACTGAGAAAAGAGAAGCCATTGAAGTGAGTACTATGATCACCTAGGAGTTCTCCCTGAAGGCATTTTCAAGACAATGGTGCAAGGAGAAGATACCCCAACATATCACACTAGCCTTATTGAATTGAGGATACTAAGTTAGGGACGGCTTACCAACTGGAATTTAAGGAGAAGAGTGCTAGATAGAAGAGGGCTACATCATAGAAAAAAGAACTTCAAATTTTTTCAAATGGATTCCTTTGGGTCTTTGATTAAATGTTCAAATGAACTTGAATGAAATTCCATGAGGCTGGAGAGGAAACATCTGCCAAGAAACTGTACGTTGAACAATTTCCAAACCTCAAACAAGGCTGAGAGTCATTTTTAATTGCCAGAATAGAAAGAACTCATTCATTACTTAGGGCAGTGATTCTCAACCTTCCTAATGCTGTGGCCCTTTAATACAGTTCCTGTGGGTTGCGACTTAGAGCAGTTAGTGGAAACACCAGAATGGCTAGCCCTAAGAAATAGACAGAAAATGGCCTCAAAGTAAAATGTCTTTTTACTTACTTTAACAGAACATAATAAGCCTTATGTAAATGTCCTTAAAAATATCAAAATTCTTATTAGAGATATGAAGCAAAATCCAGAAAACCAATAATATAACATTACAGTATCTAGCAACAAATGACTAATTAGTGGATATGTGATGAAGCAGAAAGATACGAAACATAACCAAGAGAAAAATCATATGAAAGAAACAAAGAAATAACAGACATAATGGAATAAATAAGGGACTTTCAATTATTTATTATAAATATGACTAAATATTTAATGAAATATGTAAGACATAAGTATATTAAAGAAAACATTAAAACTAATAAAGTGTAAATAACGTGTAAGCTTTAGTTAATAATAATGCATCAATGTTGATAAATTAATTGAGAAAAATCTAATATTCTAATGTATGATGCCAACAGTAAGAGAAGCAGTAGAGTGCGTCTGTAAATGTAAAACTATTCTAAAATAAAAATTTATTAAAATACCAATCCATGAAATTTACCATACAGAATAATGGATAAAAATATTTAAATAGAGCAGAAAAAAGTCAGAAAAATAAAATATGTATTCAAGACAAAAAATTCTTTGTAAATTAGACATATAAAGGGACTTCTTCAATCCAATTAAGGGCATATACACAAAAGCACACAATTAACAGCATATGTAATAGTAAAAACTTATCACATACCACTGGAGATCAAGAAAAAAGACTTTGCAAGACTTTTTCTTGAAATATCTACATACATCATATTCTACCTGAGATACTAAATACTTCAATGTGGCTATTCAAGGAAACAAAATACATATACTATGCAATAAAAAGTGAAATTATCTCTATCTTTAAAGTTCATAAATATTTATGCAGAAAATTCTGAAGAATCTTCTAAAAATCTATGAAGACAAATTAATTCATTCATCACATTGGCAAGATGGAAGATAATATACAATTTCATATGTATCTATGCATAGGCATGTTAGGTACTCTGGGGGAGGATGCTCCCTGGTTTGGGGGTCCCAGTGTAAAGAATGAGCACTGGTATCTAGCTGATGACAGAGTGATCACAAACACAAAGCAAACATAATTAACATACATTTATTACAGAACAAAAAATGACAGAGTGATCACAAACACAAAGCAATCATAATTAACATACATTTATTACAGAACAAAAGCACACAAACTATAGATAAAATAAATCTCAAGAACTATTGGAGTCCCTCTCATGAGTGAAGAAGAGAGACCTCCCCTTTCTCCACCCCCCAGCAGGACTGGCTATTGCCTCCTTTTGGGGTTGCATAACAGACTTTTCAACACTCATGTCTATTCCACACAGAACCTTCCTAAAAAACCAAGAGGGTAGAAACTTATAAGTTCTATAATGATAATGGCCTCAATGGGCCCAGGTCGATGTAAGGGCACTAGGAGCTCCTCACTATCTGTTCTGTCTGGGGAATAGTTCCTAGTTTTATCTTGGTTCCTACTCTCTGTCCCTATCCCCAGTCCTTAGTCTTTGATGTATCAAGGAGAGAAACTGGAGCTGGGGTGGTATATCTCCTCCCAGGCCCAGCAACTCACTCTGCTCTATCAGCCAGAGAAGGTGGGGGCTGATGTGGCATGTCTCCCTTCAAGATAAAATGAATCTTAAGATAGAAAGAAGGAAGCTGGGATCTGAGACTGCATGTATCCCTCCTCAAGTACTACATCCCCAGAGGGCGAGGTAGGCCTTGTCTGGCTGAGGTAGTGGTTGGGGCACTGATGGAGCTATTGTCTACTGGCACTGCAACTGCTGGGGATCTTCCATTATTTGCTGCAGCTCTTGCCTCCAGGACTGCAACACAAGACCATATTGACAAGGGAGGTACAGGGTCAGGGTGTCCCCACCCCAGTGAGATGTGGGCCTCTTTTGTGTGAGGTTGGCTATGCTTTGGCAGGGTATGGCCTAAGTTCCAGGTTACAAACAAGATGGATTGTTTAGGTTTGTTCTTAAGAGGAATTGGTATGTAAGTTATAACAAGTACATTTATCTATTAACTATAATATCCTGCATTCGTAAGTGTGAGTGGTATATCATTAGGATGTTTGTAACTCATGGACTATCAGTAGTAAGAACAAAAATCTGTCAATAATAGCATCACAATGAAAAAATTTTCATGTAGTTTGTCCACTTTTTTATTAAATCATTTATTAATAATTAACTATGTACATTAATCCATTTATGGGGTACAATGTGCTTATTTTATATACAATTTGGAATGCTTACATCAAACTGGTTCACATAGCCTTCACCTCTCTTACTTAATTGTTGCATTAAGACTTTATACTCTACTCTTAATAGATTCGACATATGCCCTTGCATTATGCACAATAAGAGAGGTCCCACCGATTACCCTCCCTCCAGTAAGCCTTCCCTGGCCTCCCTTCACCCTCTACTTCTTTCCTTCATTGTGGGCTATAGTTGTGTTTTATCATTTGTATGAAAGTGTGGGTAATTATATATTGCTTTCAAAATAGTACTTAGTACATTGGATACTTTTTCTTCCAGTCTTGAGATACTTTATTAAGAAGAATCCATCCATGTAAACATAAATGAAGTAAAGTCTCCATCCTTTTTATGACTGCATAATATTCTATGGTATACATATACCACCATTTGTTAATTCGTTCATGGGTTGTTGGGCATTTGGGCTGCTTCCATGATTTGGAAATCATGAATTGGGCTTCAATAAACATTCTGGTGCAAATATATTTGCTGTAAATGGTTTTTGGTCACCTGGATATATACCTAGTAGAGGAATTGCAGGATTGAATGGCAGGTCTACTTTTAGTTCCCTAAGTTTTCTCCAAACTACTTGTTAAAAGGAACGTATTAGCTTGCATTCCCACCAGCAGTACAAAAGTATTCCCTTCTATCCACATCCATACCAAGATCTATGGTTTTGGGATTTTAGTATATGAACTACTCTTACTGGAGTTAGATGATATCTCAAAGTGTGTTTGATTTGTATTTCTCTGATGATTAAAGATGCTGAACATCTTTTCATGAGTTTATAGGCCATGCACCTGTCTTCTTCAGAGAAGATTCTGTTCAAGTCTCTTGCCCACATAGATATGGGGTTATTTGTTCTTTTCTTATTGAATAGTTTGAGTTCTCTGTGCATTCTAGTTATCAGACCTTTGTCAGAAGCATAAACTGAAAAGATCTTCTCCCATTCTGAAGGTTGTCTACTTGCTTTACTGACTCTGCTCTTGGCGGTGCAGAAGCTTTTTAGTTTGATCAGATCCCAGTAATGTATTTCTGGTATTGCTTCAATTGCCTGGGGATTCCTCCTCATAAAGTAATCCCCCAGGCTGATTCCTTCAAGTGCTTTCCCTGTATTCTCTTCTAGTATTTTTGTAGTTTTATGTGTTAAGTTTACATCTTTTACCCATTAAGAATCAATTTTTGCTAATGTTAAAAGATGGGGGTCCAGTTTCAGTCTTCTACACGTCAGCAACCAATTCGCACAGCACCATTTCTTACATAGGGAATCTTTCCCCCAATTTATGTTTTTGATAGGCTTATCAAAGATCAAATGACGATAAGTGACTGGGATCATCTCTTGGTTCTCTATTTTGTTCCATGCATCTACCTCTCTATTTTTGTGCCAGCAATAACCAAAATTAAAGCAGAATTACTTGAAACTGAAAACAAAAGGAATCATTCAGAAGATCAATGAATCAAAAAGTTGGTTTTTTGAAAAGATTAACCAAATTGATAAACTTTTGGCTAACCTAACAAGAAACAGTAAAGTACAATCCCTAATATCATCAGTCAGAAATGATAAAAGCAAAATAACAACAGACACTTCAGAAATTCAAAAAAATCCTTAATGATTACTGAAAAACTCTATTCATAGAAATATAAATATCTGGAGGAAGTAGACCAATAACTAGAAATATGCCACCTTCCTAGACTCAGCCAGAACGAATTGGAAGTGTTGAATAGACCGATAATAAAGCACTGAAGTAGCATCAAGTATATGAAATCTCCCAAAAAAGAAAAGTCAGGACAAGATGGCTTCACATAATTGTACCAAACCTTTAAGAGGAACGAGAACCTATATTACATAATCTTTCCAAAAACATAGAAAAAGAAGGTATACTTCCCAATAAATTGTTCAAAGCAAATATCACCCTGATCTCCAAGCCAGGAAAAGACCCAACAAAGAAATAGCTGGAGATGTTAACAAATGGCAAAACACACCATGCTAATGGCTGGGAAGAAGCAACATTGTTAAAATGTCCATACTACCCAAAGTAATATACAAATTTAATGCAATCCCTATGAAAGTACCATTGTCATACCTTAAAGACCTCAAAAAAAAAATACTTTGTTTCATATGGAATCAGAAAAAACCTCGATTAGCCAAGACATTACTCAGAAATTAAATCAAATCAGGAGAAATCATGCTACCAGACTTCACATAGACTTTTATCACTATACTATGAATGTATATTCATAAAAACAGCAAAGTTTGCCCACTTTTTGATGGGATTAATTTTTTGGGGCTGACTTGTTTGAATTCTTTGTAGATTCTCAATATATTAGCTTTTGTTGGATGAATAGTTTTCAGCTATGTCCTCCTACTGTGTATTTTGTTATTTACTATGTTGATTATTTACTTTGCTATGTAGAAAATTTTTAGTTTAATTAAGTCATATTTATTTATTTTTATTATTGAACCATTTATTTTTGTCATCTTAATTATAAATTATTTGCCTGTGGAAATTCCCAGAAAACTTTTTACTACATTTACTTCAAGGGTTTTTTTTGTTTGTTTGTTTTTTTGTTTTTTTGTTTAAGATCTTACATTTAAGTATTTATTTCATATTGAGTTCATTTTTTATATGATGAGAGATATATAGTTTCAATGTTCTTCATGTAGTTATCCAATTTTCCTTATACCTTTTATTAAGTAGGACATCCTATCCCTGTTGTATGTTTTTTGTCTACTTTGTCAAAAATTAACTGTTTTTAGCAATATGGCTTCTTTCTGAGTGCTACATTTTGTTATATCATTCTATTAATATGTGTCCATGCACCATTATCATGCTGTTTTGATTACTTGGATTAATAGCATAATTTGAAGTAAACTAATGTGATGCCTCCACAGTTGTGCTTTTTGGTTAGAATTGCATTGGTTATTCATCCTTTTTTGTTGTTGTCGTTGTTGTTGTTCCATGTGACATTTGGAATTATTTTTTCTTGCTCTTTCAAAAATTACACTGGTATTTTGATGGCAATGCATTGAATTTGTAAATAACTTTGTGTAATATGGATATTTTAATAATATTGATTATTTAAATCTATGGGGATGGTACCTTTTTTTATTTGTTTGTTTTTGTCTTTTTGTTTTTTACCAGGGCCGGGTTTGAACCTGCCACCTCCAGTATATGGTGCTGGGACCCTACTCCTTGAGCCACAGGTGCCGTCCAAGGATGTTTTCCATGTGTTTTTGTCATCTATTATTTCTTTCCTTTGTATTTTGTAGTTTTTCTTACAGAGATCTTTCACTTCCTTGGTTAACTATTTTCCTAGGTATTTTATTTTCTTTGCAGCTATTTTATACATGATATCAAATTATTGATTTGGCTCTTAGCTTGACTGTTACTAGAGTATATAAATATTACTTATTTGGGTACATCAACTATGCAACCTGACACTTTTCTGAATTTGTTTATCAATTCTAGGAATCTTCTAGTGGAGATGCAAATCAAAACCACTAGGGGCTAAGAGATACTGCTTTGTATCTATCAGAATGGCCATCATAAAAGGATAAAACAAAAAAGTATGAGAAATATTGTTATAGATGTGGTGAAAAAGGGTATACTTATCACTTATACATTGTTGTTTGGATCGAAACTGGTACAACCTCTATGGAAAATAGTAGGGGGGTTCCTCAAAGGACTAAAAATATGCCTACCATTGGATCCAGCAATATCACTATTGGAATATATACAAAGGAAAATAAATCATTTTATAAAAACAGAACATGTTAATGTTTATTGCAGCACAATTAATAATTGAAAAGATATGGCATCAACCTAATTGCCCACCAACTGATGAACATATTAAGGAAAAGTGATAGGTAGATAGATAGTAGGTAGATACATGCACATAGATACACAATTACCATTGTCTACTACTACTCATTTATCAAAAGGAATGAGATAATATCTTTTGCAGTAATTTGGATAAAACTGGGAATCATTACCTTAAGTGAATTAGCTAAGGAAGGGAAAAACAGATACCACATGCTTTCACTTATAAGTAGAAGCTAAACAAGGGATGTATATGGTCCAAAGTGGCATAATAAACATTAAAACTGAGAAGTGAGAAGGGTGAGAGAGGGATAAGAGCTGAAAATCTACCTATCTTGTACAATGTATACTCTTCTGGTGATGAGTACACAAAATCCCTGACATTCATTATGTAGCATTATGCAATTCAAACATGTTAAAGTTATTAGGGACTATACGTGTTTTCTGCCACATGTTTGTATTGCACATATAGTCTGAAAATGCTGGTGCTACGTGGCTTCTTTTTTTTTTTCTTTTAAGGGGAAGAGTTTTTAATTTGAGGTAAATAACAATTTTTTTTTTTTTGTATAGTTATGAGAGGTCTGTATAGGTATGTTCCTTGCAATATTTGGGATGTACTTTGACTAAAAAGCTATTTGTTGTGGTTGTGTTAGTACACATTAAATAAAAGGCATCCAAATAGAAACGGATGAACTGAAATTGTCTCTGTTGTCAAGTCTTTTTTTTTTTTTTTTTTTAATTGTTTGGGGTTCTTTGAGGGTACAAAGAATTAGGTTATACTGATTGTGTTTGTTAGGTAAAGTCCCTCTTGTAATTGTTTCCCATCCCCAAGAGGTGCACCATACACCGAGACACCCCTATTCCCCCTCCTTCTCCCCTTTCTCTGCTTCCTCATTCCCCTGTCCCATTCTTTGTATTAGATTATCTACTGCCTTCATATTAGAATTGAGGGCAGAGAATTCTTGCTTCTCCGTTCTTGTGATGTTTTACTAAGAAGAATATGTTCCATCTCCATCTAGGTTAATACAAAAGCCAAGTACTTTGTTTTAATTGCAGGCAATGACATTCTAAATGTCAGTTATAGGCAAAGATGAATTTCCTTGAAGTACGAAAAACACATGGAAACATAGAAGTTACTCATTATGTTTTCCAAAGACATTAGGAATTCATAAGACAAAATTAATAGATCAAAAATAAAACTCAGAGCCAAAAAGTTTTGATGATGGTTGAGCAATGATAGTATCTATATATATCCATTTTATTCCACTCCACTTCCCTGCTCCTTGTCCAAGGAGACATCATCTCATATCTAAATTATTTCAATAAATCTTTAGCTTTAATAAATCTCTCAGAAGAGTTATCTATGCTTCTTTCCTTTGCCATTCTGCACAAATTGTTTTCAACAGTGCAGACAAAATAGTTTTGTTAAAATATGGGCCAGAGTGTGGTTTTCTATTGAAAATTTGCAAGATTCTCTCACTTCACTTAAAAATACAAAATAAACAAAACCACCATCACAAAAGCACAAAATTAAATCACAGTTTTAACCTGTCTTAATTTATTTCTTACTACTTTTCCCCTGGTTTGACCATATTGGCCTCTTTTATGGTTTCTTTTTATTTGTTTTTGTTTTAGTCTTAGTTGTAAAAGAATATTCTGGGATTACCTTTGCATTTGCTGTTCCCTTTAACTGTGATACTTTTCTACCAAATATCCTTGTGGTTTACTTCCTTTTCAAATTCTCATGTTTACTCAAATGTCTTTTCATTGAGGCTTCTCCTGGACATGCTACTGAAAAATTCCATACTTTCATCTTCCTTTCCTACTTTATTGTTTTTCAGAGCATTTATCCCATCTGTCACATCATATATTATATTTATTTATTTTCTATCTACACTAATACAAGCTTCATGATTATGTTTAGTGCACTAATACAAGTAAGTGACTGAAACTTAGTAGACACATTTTAATTGAATGAATGAATCTCTTTGTTCATCTTCAGTGCTAATACTCTGATAATTAATAACATTATTAATTGTTGTTGGAATCACTCTGTTCTGCATGATTTTAAAAATGTTAACTAGTGGTGGGCTACTAAGTGCTTAACATCTAGTTTTCTGGGGGGAAATATCCGGATTTGTAGCATTCGCTGCATTCTATGATGAAAATATTCCTACCGTGAACACAGGGTTAAGATGAAATGCACACAATTGTCTCTTGTGAGTCATTTGTAGCATATATTGTACTAACTTACTCATAGGAGATACAATAGATTATTTTGGCTGTTTTTCAAATAAAAAAACTAGTATTTGGAGAGGTTAAGCTACCCCGAAGTTTACAGAATTAGGAAGTGGTTCAGATGAGATATATCCCATGACTGATTCCAGAGCTTATGCTTAGAGAAACTCAGCTATACTGCAGGCCTTTGACAAATTATCTTAAATAAAAATAAGATAACACAATTAGGAAAATTATAACCATGTATAATGTATATATTCTTTTAGAGCCAGCTAAAATAGGTTTCTAAAAAAAATTTATTATTGTTATTATTATTGTTTCAGGTTAATCCAGGGTACAAATAATTAGAAAAACTAATCAGTTTGCATTTGTTAGGTAAAGTCCCTCTTATAATAATGTCCCATCACCAAGATGTATGGCATACCCTTTGTGTTCATTGAGTGGGAGCAAACCCATTCCTCTTTCCTCCCTTGTCCCTGCTTCCATGTCCCCAAACCCCTACCTTGGATTACTTTGAGTTTTTCCTTCTGTGGGCATGTATTAGATCATTTACTGGCTTCATATTACAATCAAGTGCATTGGATTCTTGCTTCTCCATTCTTGTGACTCTTTATCACAATTCAATTTACAATCACCAAAATGTGGAAACAACCTAAATGCCCAGCAACCTAGGAATGGTTAACAAGCTATGGCCTATATATACCATGGGATACTATTCAGCCATTAAAAAATATGGAGACTGTACATCTTTTGTATTAACCTAAATGAAGTTGGAAAACATTCTTCTTTATTTTGAATTTTTTTTTTAATATTTCAGTTTTCTAAGCAGAGGGACAAGGGTATGTGTACTGCTTAGGCTTTGTTTTCAGTATTCTGGAAACATCTATTGACTGAAAACACCCAGGTAGGTTGGCCAGATCCAGTCAGATTCATTGGTACCACTTTGAACTGTATTGATAGGAACTGTAGGTAGGAAGAAACATATTTGTGTTTTTGTAATGTTATTTCTTATTTCATTTTAGCAGCATTTCTTGTTGAAATCAGAATCTTTTTGAACTAGAAATAGAAAAGTTTAGATCCACTTTTTATTTTCCTAAATACAATATACCTAGTGGAATGCATTCCTATTTTTCAAAGGTACAGTAATCCTGAGTTAGAATGCAGTGACTCTGATAGGTACTACATACATTTCACATTGTATAATCGTTACAATTGGCCACCAAATAAATGACTCATTAGAAACCAGTCTTTCTTTTAATATCATTAATTTAAATTGTTTGGAAATGCTTATTAAGAATTCATCTAATAAAACTGTGACAATTATATGGATTAGATAAACTTGCTCTATTGCCTTTAGATCTGTAAATACATTTTGATTATCATATAAGATTAGTTAAAAGAAAAATTAATGCACTGTGATCTTTGTTTTCACATCCTGCAGGTTTGAGTAAAACACCTATTTACTATGAATATCATATATAAAAAGAATGAATTTATAATAGATGTGTTCCAAACAGATTTAAATTTAAACAAATCACTACACAATTTAGCAAATACTTATTGCATTATTTTGGTTGTTGACTTTTTAATATTGAAAGAAAGCATTTTGGCAAGAATTTGAGTCTCCAAATTTTATTTTCAGAGCAGTAAAAACTTCTGTATATCAACTGGTCAGCCATAGCATTCAAAATAAAACAGGGTTTAGAATATGTAATTTAATTATTATAATGGCATTAATATGGAATTTTAACTAGTGTAACTGGCAAAAATTGTATAATTTTATTAACAACTGTTATAAAATGTCAGGAGTTGTAGCTTTCTTACAGGAGTTTGATTTTGTGAACCAGGTGCAACAGAAATACTTGAAAGTGCTTAAAAACAGATTTCCAGCATCACCTCAATCTACTTAATTAATATACATGGGCAAGTTCCTATGGAATCAATATACAAAACTCGGATACAAGAATTTGATTAAGTTACTATTTAAAACAATAAAGTAAGTCATTTCATATGACTAATTTTTTCAATTTTAAATGTATTGTACACATATTTTCATTCTTCTTGAAATGATAAATTGAATTAAGGCAACATTTCAGTAGGGAAGAGAATTTTTTGTCTAAAGGAAAATATTGCACAATAAAACACTTAATTAAAAACTTTAAACATTATACATAAGTGGTAAAGGAAACCAAAGATAGATTGGGACATAGAAAACTCATTTTGCCTTCCTGGCATTTTCTTAGTTATTGTGCTAAGACATTTACATTCCACATTTACTAAGTTTCACATATACCCTTGTAAGATGGTGTACCGCAGGTGTAATCCCAGAGGGCTATGTTAGCCAGTGTGATGGAAATGTGTCAAATGGTCTATGAAACTAGTGTATGGTACCCCATGATCACATTAATGTACACAGCTATGATTTAATAATAAAAAAAAACTCATTTTGCTTGAAAATAGTTTAGCAAGCATAAGATGCAGTTATCTTTCTAAATAAATCAATTCTGCATAAATGTAGAGAACTGAACTGTAATCCAAATTTTCAGTAACCCTATCACCTTTGATGGATATTTTAGTGCAGTTTGACTATTAAAAGATCAATATTTGTGAAAAAAATAAAAGATCAATCAGAGTAGCAGATCACGTCTTTTGGCAATTCTTTTTTACATAGCTGAAATTAAGAGGGTCTGCTTAGAGGCTATTCTAAGTGTAGTGTAACCTATAATCAGAACAAAATATTGATCTGCTTTCTCAGGCAATGGCATTTTTGGTCTACAACAATCTAGACAATTAATAATACAAAAGTAATAACATCCACTGATTTCTTAGTGTGCAACATTTCTGATAGAACTTAGTCACTTATTGTAAATTTTTGTGGTCTAGAAAGTGAATAAGGGTCTACAGAGAGCTTTAAATAGAAAACCAAACCATAGACTAAATATAAGTTTCAGCATCTGTGTCACTTGACATTCAAAGGGAAATCTGCAATGTATTATGGGGCTCTGGTCTGACTTTTAATATGGATAAGCGAGTGAAATAAATTATTATTCATAAAAGTTATTGAAACAAACTTCATCCTTACATTTTCCAGTCAGAATTCACAGTGAATTTTTCATTATGGGAGAAAAACTTGACACATGAGCGCAATGATGTTTGCCATAAGTTGGCACATTCACCAGGCTAGAACTTAGAGAACTTATCTATCAAAAACTATGTCCTTCTACCCCCATCAGTGAATGTATCATTTTTATTTTTTTTGACATAAATAAAAGCTTATTTCTCTCACATATTAACAAAGGCTAGAGATAAGCAGTACAGGATTTGGAAGGCAGCTCTGTGATCATCAGAGATCAGGATTCTTTCTACCGATTTATTATACTGTTTCCAAATGTCTCTTCCACCTTCTGGACTAAGATGGCTGCTTGAAGCATAGTCATTACATCTAAGTTTTAGTCAACAGGAAGGAATAAAGAATGAGAAAGTATCATCCTTGTCCTTTAATGACTTTTCCACGAATAGCACACATCACAGATGTTGATCTAATCTTGATCCTTCAAGATAAACTGGAGTCAGTAGGATTTGAATTTAAATCATAACTCTATTTTTGAAACATTTATATAAGACTAAAAGAAGTTTTAATTTTGTGCCTCAGTTTCTCTAGCTACAAAGAGAGAATAAATTTCTATATTAAACATCTTACCCAGGGGCTATGGAGATAAATAAAGAAGAGATTGATGTGTACTTCAGGTATAGACATGTACCAGCAATACTCAATAACATAAAAACAATGTTTTATAAATAGTGGGCAGAATAATTTCTTTTCCTTTATGACACAATATGCGTGACTTGAAAATGAAGCCAAAGAGAAAAAACAGCATTAAAATGTAATACATTAAAAACTCAAATGACCTTAAAAGTGTGTATAAACTTAGCTAGAATGTGCTTATATTGAGTTGCTTTAAATAAAAAATTCCCTTAGGTCAAAAGCAAAACCTTTTTGTTGTCATTTTCATGACTAAATGTATTAAAAATGCCTTCTAACATTGAATATCATTCCATAATCCATCTATTGCCCTTTCTCCTTGTGTTCATTAAATTATGTATGCATTCTTAGCATTCAAAGACTCCACACAATGTCATGTCATTACTGTGTTTTGCATGTACTTTTAACTCAATATATTGCAGGCCGTTTCTACTGTGATTTCACAGGACATTTCAAAAATAATTATGAAAGATTGCACACCTGCCCACTGGGTATTCATATTTGCTGACAATAAGAATTGGTTCACTTAAACTTTTAAGGAGATAAAACAATTCAAACGAAATGTAAAATCAATATCTTGTGCATTTTTTATAGCACATAGTAACTAAGCCAAGTATTAGAGATGAAAGATAGAGATCAAAATAGACACAGAATATGGTAATTTCTCTTTTGGTGTTAGATATCCTTTCCTAAGTGGTTGGGATGTGCTTTAGCCAAATTTTTATAAAATGAATTTATATTAAGTGAATCTTCCTTTATAATGAACTTCCAACAGGAAATTAAAAATGTATTCTGCTGATTATTAAACAGACTATAATGGTGTCCTAAATTAAAGATAACCAGGAAAATAAAAAAATACTAACAGTAAGTGTAAAATGCAGTAAAATGTCAGTGACTCTTATAATATTAGAATCTGTCTCATTGACTACTCTACTCCCTATATAATACCTTATTAATTGACTTTTAGTGGGTATATTATTGGGATATTGTAATAAATGCTGTCCCAATGTCCAAAACAATTAACAGTCTTAACACTAACAATTTAATGAAGCTCTTTGTCAAATTTAGATCACCATTATTTTATTATTCCACCACAGATAATTCGTTCTCTTGCACTTTTCACATTTCTTGAACTTTCTTATTGACCCGTTTTGAGGCATCTCTTGAGGTCATCCGTAAATGTTTGTAGTTGGTGTGGAAGGGAAGCATTAAAGTATTAAGGAGAAGTACTGAAATACTCTCTCCTTACTGAGTAAGAGAAGGTTAAGAAAATTTGTGCTGGGACTAGTATAATAATTGCCTGTCAACTATCTTCTAACCATTAGCATTTTAGAGGATGGTGCCTATGTTGACTGCTCCTCTCCCAATGTAAAAACTTGTTAATTGGCTTTCACTGGTATGATCATTAGGACATATTAGCAAAATGATATTTCAATGACAAAAGTTTATGATGATGCTAACACTAGTAAAATATTGATAAGTAACTTCAAAAATAATATCATGAAGTTATATATGTATATAGTTAGTTAATACTGCTTATAGGAAAATGAGTAAAGTTAGGTAATAGTCAATTACTGATGTATAGTTTTCTTTTTAAGAATCATAGTTTATATCTAAGAAAATATGTTGGTGTTTGTTTGTTTGTTTTTGGCCGTTTTGGCCGGGGTTGGGTTTGAACCCCAAACCTCTGGAATATGGGGCCAGCGCCCTACTCCTTTAAGTCAGAGAAGCTGCCCAAAATATGGGTTTGTTTGTTTGTTTGTTTTTAATAAATAATAGCTGTGTACATTAATGCAATCATGGGGTACAATGTCCTGGTTTTATATACAATTTGAAAATTTTCATCAAACTGGTTAACATAGCCTTCATGGCATTTTCTTAGTTACTGCGTTCCAACATTTATATTCTGCATTTAGTAAGTTTCACCTGTACCTTTCTAAGATGCAACATAGATGTGGTCCCACCAATTACCCTCCCTCCACTCATTCTCCCCCACCCTCCCCTCCCTTGCCTCTTTCCCCATATTCTTGTGCTGTCATAGGATTATAGCTTTCATATGAAAGCTATAAATTAGTTTCATAGTAGGGCTGAGTACATTGGATACTTTTTATTCCATTCTTGAGATACTTTGCTAAGAAGAATGTGTTCCAGCTCCATCCATGTAAACATGAAAGTGGTAAAGTCTCCATCTTTCTTTAAGGCTGCATAATATTCCATGGTGTACATATACTACAATTTATTGATCCATTCATGGGTCGGTGGGCTCTTGGGCTTCTTCCATGACTTAGCAATTATGAATTGGGCTGCAATAAACATTCTGGCACAAATATCTTTGTTATAATGTGACTTTTGGTCTTCTGTATATATGCCTAGTAGAGGAATTATAGGATCGAATGGCAGGTCTATTTTTAGACCTCTAAGTGTTCTCCAAACATCTTTCTAAAAGGACCATATTAGTTTGCATTCCCACCAGCAATGTAGAAGTGTTCCCTTTTCTCCACAAACTATCTGGTTTGGGAATTTTGTGATGTGGGCTAATCTTACTGGAGTTAGGTGATATCTCAAAGTAGTTTGGTTTGCATTTCTCTGATGATTAAGGATGATGAACACTTTTTCATGTGTCTGTAGGCTGTGCTCCTGTCTTCTTCAGAGAATTTTCTCTTCAGTCCCTTACCCACCCTGAGATGGGATCACTTGTTCTTTTCTTGCTAATACATTTGAGTTCTCTGTGGATTCTATTTGTTAAACCTTTGTCAGAGACATAACTTGTAAATATCTTCTCCCATTCTGAGGGCAGTCTGCTTGCTTTACTTACTGTGTTCTTGGCTGTGTAGACGCTTTTTAGTTTGAACAGGTCCCAGTAGTATATTTTTGATGCTGCTTCAATTGCCCAGGGTGGGGGTGGGGGTCCTCCTCATAAAATATTTGCCCAGGCCGATTCCTTGAAGAGTTTTTCCTGCACTTTCTTCTAGTATTTTTATATTTTCATGTCTTAAATTTAAATCTTTAACAAGTGAGAGTCTATCTTAGTTAAGGGTGAAAGGTGTGGGTCCAGTTTCAGTCTTCTACAGGTCGCCAGCCAGTTCACCCAGCACCATTTGTTAAATAGGGAATCTTTTCCCCGCTGAATGCTTTTAATTGGCTTGTCAAAGATCAAATAATGGTAAGTAGCTGGGTTCATCTCTTGGTTCTCTATTCTGTTCCATACATTTACCTCTCTGTTTTTGTGCCAGTACCATGCTGTTTTGACCACTATAGATTTATACTATAATCTGAGATCTGGTAGCATAATTACTCCTGCTTTGTTTTTATTTCTAAGTAATGTCTTGGCTATTTGAGGTTTTTTTCTGATTCCATATAAAACAATGTATTTTTTTTTTTTTTTTGAGATCTTTAAACTATGACAATGGAGCTTTAGTAGGGATTGCATTAAAATTATATATTGCTTTGGGTAGTATAGACATTCAGACAATGTTGATTCTACCCAGCCATGGGCATGGTATGTTTTTCTATTTATTAACATCTTCAGCTATTTATTTTCCTAGAGTTTCATAGTTCTCTTTATAGAGATCTTTCACATCCTTTGTCAATTAAACTCCCAAATATTTCCTCTTCTTTGGCATTACTGTGAATGGAATAGAGTTCTTGACTTTTTTCAGATTGGCTATTTTTGGTATATATAAAGGCTACTGATTTATAAGTGTTGATTTTGTAACCTGAGACACTGCTGTATTCCCTGATCACTTCTAAGAGTGTTGTAGTAGAATCCCTGGTGTTTTCCAGATATACGATCATATCATCTGCGAAGAGTGAAAGTTTGATCTCTTCTGACCCCATATGGATATTCTTGATTGCCTTTTCTTCCCTCATTGCAGTGGCTAAAACTTCCATTACAATGTTAAAGAGCAGAGGAGACATGGGCAACCTTGTCTGTTTCCTGTTCTGAGTGGAAATGATTTTAATTTAACTGCATTCAATACAATATTGGCTGTGGTTTTGCTGTAGATGGCCTCTATCAGTTTAAGAAATGTCCCTTCTATACCCATTTTCTTAAGTGTTCTGATCATGAAGTGATGCTGGATATTATCAAAATGTCTATCTGCATCAATTGAGAGAATCATATGATCTTTGTTTTTTAATTTGTTTATGTGCTGAATTATATTTATAGATTTATGTATATTGAACCAGCCTTGAGACCCTGGGATAAAACCCACTTGGTTGTGGTTCATAATTTGATGTTTTGCTGGATTCTGTTTGCTAGGATTTTGTTGAATATTTTTGCATCAATATTCATTAGTGATATTGGTCTATAATTTTCTTTTCTTGTTGAGTCTTTTCCTGTTTTAGGGATTAAGGTGATGTTTGCTTCATAGAATGTGTTGGGTAGTATTCCATCTTTTTCTATATTTTGGAAAAGTTTGAGTAATATAGGTACTAGTTCCTCTTTAATGTTTTGGTAGAATTCTGTTGCAAAACCATCTGGTTCTGGGCTGTTTTTTTAGGGAGATTTTGTATAGTTTATGCTATTTCAGAACTTGATATAGGCCTGTTCAACATTCCCACTTGATTCTGGCTAAGTCTTAGAAAATGGCATGCTTCCAAGTATTGGTCTATTTCCTTCAGATTTTCATATTTCTGAGACTAAAGTTTCTTGTAATATTCATTAAGGATTTTTTGAGTTTCTGAGGAGTTTGTTATTATTTTGTGTTTACCATTTCTGATTGATGAAATTAGAGATTTTACTCTTTTATTACTGGTTAGGTTAGCCAAAGGTTTATCTATTTTATTAACCTTTTCAAAAAAAACAACTTTTTGATTTATTGATCTGTTGTATAATCCTTTTGTTTTCAATT
>CAUYPK010087590.1:0-45555 GCA_963574355.1 Loris lydekkerianus | reverse complement strand
CCGCGTGGGTGGGGTGGCCTGGTTGCAGAGCCTGAATGTGGTACCGGGTCTACACTCACTCCTTGCCCCTTGGGTGGGGTGGCCTGGGTGCAGAGCCCGACTCTGGTACCGGGTCTACACTCACTCCATGCCCCGTGGGTGGGGTGGCCTGGGTGCAGAGCCCGACTCTGAGTACCGGGTCTACACTCACTCCATGCCCCGTGGGTGGGGTGGCCTGGGTGCAGAGCCCGACTCTGGGTACCGGGTCTACACCCACTCCATGCCCCATGGGTGGGGTGGCCTGGGTGCAGAGCCCAACTCTGGGTACTGGGTCTACACCCACTCTATGCCCCATGGGTGGGGTGGCCTGGGTGCAGAGCCCGACTCTGGGTACTGGGTCTACACCCACCCCGTGCCCTGTGGGTGGGGTGGCCTGGGTGCAGAGCCCGACTCTGGGTACCAGATCTACACCCACTCTATGCCCCATGGGTGGGGTGGCCTGGGTGCAGAGGCCGGGCAGGGAGATGAGGAGGGAGGATGCTTGTGTCCCACCCTCTGCATCTTCACATGAATCCCCAGTCCCTGTTTCCTGCTTTGATGTCTTCATTTCCATACAACCCAGTGAAACAGAAACTTCAAGTAGAGTGGACTTTCCTGCCTAATTGAACAGACACTAAAGGAACAGTGAGTTGGGGTGGTAGAAATCTCTCCCTGGCAATAAGCAGGTGGCCCAGACTGCCCCCTTCTCTGAGATGTAAACGCTACAGGTGAGGGGAAGCCCTGCCAGGGTACCAGGAAGAGCAGAGCTCCACACAGAAACTCCACCCCAGGGAGCTGTGGTCTGAGGGAGAGGGGTCCTGGGGACCAGCCATGACAGTGTCTGCAAGGAACTGGGTCAACCTGCCCACCAGCCACACCTGTGCTGTGTCCCCAGGCATAGAGCAAAGGCAGTGAGTTCTCCGAACTCCCTTCCTAGCTCTCTGGCCTCCTGCTGGCCTCACCCCCAGCAGGGCTCCACTGCCCAGGGAATGCTCCGTGGGCGTGGGCAGCTAGCAGCTTGCTCTGGTGTTTTCTACCCACCAGCACCGGTGAGTCTCGGGCCAGGCACGCACCTGGGCCTCTTCCCAACCACCACCCGACATCTTTGCAGCCCACTCTCCTGCAACAGAGGATTCTCTTTTCCCATTACCGGGGCCTGTGGCCTCAGCCTCTAGGGTTTGTGTGCAGAGACCTGGCAAGCAGGGGCTCAGCTCCAGGCACTTCTAGGCATTTCTGGAATTCCTACAGTTTCTTTCTTAGGCAGCTCATGTTGCACCTTAACAGTGGGTTCCAGTTCCTAATTTTGAAGGGCCTTATTTTACATAGAGTTGAAATGCGTATTTCTTCTGGAATAACGCTTTCTTTTCATCTGTTGAAGTGGTACACGCAGAGGTGTCACACTCAATATCTGTACATGGTGTGCTTTTCATTCTCTTGTGTAAACTCTGTGTGTATAAATACTTAGAGTTGATCCAACCTTGAAAACGCACTATAGTTAATTTCGAGCGATTTTTAGTATGTGTGGAGACATGATTGGAGATAAGTTCGTGGCGCCTGTCTGTGCCATCATGAGCTTTTGTTGACTCAAGCACAGAAGTCCAATTCTGTACAGATCAAACACCACAAAGTCGAAAAGATTTGAAACTTGCTTTATCTGCGGTGTTGTTCCTTTAAAACGTATAAAGGCCATTCATTTTCCTTCCACTCATCCCCACCTTTCCACCGTGGCTCTTTCCACTTGTCAGAATATTGCATCAATGATCCTGGGGATGGTCATCAACAAATATGCATTTTAAGCCCCAGTGATTGGCTGGATGCTGCATTTGGTCCTAAAGATTAGACAAATGTGTTCCCGTGCTGAAGGAGCTCATAGCCCAGGGTAAGGCAGTCAAGGATAGCACCTGGGCCTGGGGCGGCATAGGACAGAAGATTCTGACAGGGAGCCCTGCCTGCCACCAAGGATCGAGGCTTGGTCCTCCGAAGGTGTTGATTCCAAAGTAAGAGAGGGAAGTCTATAGATTCCCCATCGTAGGAAAGACCTCAAAGCCACCAAGAACTTTCCTAAAATAAGTTTTCTTGCCCTGTGGTGACCTGGGTGCAGAGCCCAACTAGTTCTAAAACTACTTCCTAAAATACCATTATGGCCTAGAAATAATGATTAGCTTTACAAGGCAAAACCTACCATCTTCCCAATTATTAATATAATCAAATCAGTTTTCTACTGCTGCTGTAACAAATTACCACAAACGAAATAGCTTAAAACAACACAAACTTACTGTCTTATAGTTCTGAAGGTCAGCAGTCTGATAGGGGCTAACACCAAGGTGTTGGCAGAGCTGTGCGGCTTGGAGAAGCCTTTGGGAGGACCACCCCTTTGCCTTTTCCATCTTCGAAGGGGTTTGAACTTGAGACCTGGAGAACTTGTCTCTGGCCTCCCTCTTCCATATTTAAGGACCCTGCAATCACACGGAGCGCACCTGCATAATCAGGATGATTTCGCTGTATTATGAAGTCAGCTGATTGGCAACCTCCTTCCATCTACAAGCTAATTCTTCCTTACCACATCATATAGCACTTTCAGAGGTTTTTGGAATTAGGACATGGACGTCTCTGTGGGTTCTATTATCCTGCCAATCACAATAATACGGGTGAGATTACTTGACACGTTGACCTCCGGTCCCCGTATCAGCTGTGCAGCTCAGCACTGACAGCTGTGAGGACACAGCCGCTGTGTGAAGCATCTGTTCCGGTTTTTGCTCTTCCCATCCTGACACCTCTTTTCTCTAACTGGGGATCTCTACCAGCGTCATCAACCTAAAGCTTCGTGTTAATCTCACAGTCTGCGCACATCGTGCTCTAAAAACTTGTCAGTCATTCTCCACGATTTCCATAGTTTCTAAAATCCTTGCTGCTTTTCAGCCATTTTTATACTTCTCGGAGCTTCTGAATTTTGGATAAGTGGATAAATGCTCAAATAGACATGATCTTTAAATAAACATAAATAATTGTAAGTCCTGGGCACATATTTTTATGCACTATGGGAAAAGCAAAATCGGTGATGTGTGTGAAATGACATGTTCTAGAACTCCTCAGTCCGAGTCTTAAAAGGTTCAGGAAGCTCTCACACATGCACACAATTCACATTTATAGCCTTGACCTTCCAGTCAGTGAATGTCAACATTCACGAATAGGTGTGGCCTTTGCGGGAATGAGCACAAGAAAGCCTTGCTGTGCCCAAGCTTGGGGAAGCATTCCCAAGTGTCCTGGGATAGATGACAGGAATCTTTCTACCGGGACATAATTACACTTCATGAGTAATGATCACAGGAGAAACGCACCCTGGTGAGGCTTGGGGAAATGTATCCCTGACTTACTCATCCATTCCATAAATACTAATGCAAGCTGCTGGCGGGTTTGCATCTCAGGGCACGTGCTGGTAAGTTCCCTGGGCTCTGTCTGATTTCAAGGAACACAGACAGCAAGCACAGGTTACCATATTTAATGGCTTTGAACTTGTTTATCTTGAAGATGACTACCGGTAAGAGGAAGAAAGGAAACGCGTGGGGACGCTCCCACGGAGGTTGTACCCAGTGCCAGTCAGGCTGACCTTGCACACACCAGTTGATGTACAGATTGGTCCTTGGAGCCCAGCTGTCACCAAACGCCGGGCAAGACCAAGCTTTGTTCTTGCTACTTGAGTCCACTCCCCCTTAGACTTCTTGGCACTCCACCGTCTGCCCACCTGCAGGAGCCGCCCCCCCCAAAGGCAGATCTCTTTACCTCACAGTGCGGCCTGCTGCTCTCCTCCTGTGGTTTCTGTGCTTGTGGCTGCCAGCAGTTGAACAGCTGCCTGTGTCTCAAATTCAAGTCTGTCGTGAAAGATCTAAGTGGTTCCATTGGCCATCACTCAGCATGTCCTACCCGTGCTGGGCAGAGCTCTCTTGTCAGGACTTGATTCAACCCCCGGGGGCTAGCACTGTTGGAAACTTTTGGCTCAGTCTACCTTAGGACTTCATTGTATGAGAGAAAAATTAAGGTCCTTATTGCTTCAGCCATGTCAGGCTGGGCTTTGCTCTTATTTGTAACCAAACTCATCTTGCTGGTATAATGCTTTTTTTTTTTTCCTTTTACAATTAAACCTTCCTTATTTGGGTCCACCTGGGAGTGTGTAGTCCTAGGGAAATCATGTAAGAAACAGAATAAAATTGCGCTTATGAAAGCTCCGATGTTCAATATCAATGCAAGGCAGGGCGGTGATTGGGCCTCAAGCATTGCCCAGGGACAGAGGGAGGCGCGGACGTCACTCAGGGAATAATCCAGAAGCACTGGAAGAGTGGTGTCCTTTGACACCACGTAAAACTTTAAGGCTCCCCGTGACCACATGGAGCCCTTTTCTGTGTGTATCCCCCTTAGCTAAAGGGTCCACATGTTCTGAAGTTACATCCCCACCAGTTCAGGCTCTGATTTTTCCCCAGGAAAGAAAATAATTCTGTCTAAAAATTATCTCCTTGCAACTTCTGCATTGCCGGCAAGCCGGGGTCATGTTTGCTTTGCAGTCAATGGAGAGTAGTTTAACTTGGGCCTATAGCTGAGGAGTTCAAGGGTCAACCAGTGGCGGGGCCAGCTTATTGTTCTGTGCTGGGTGGGGCAGCTGTTGCTAGATCTTCCTTCCCACCCAGTTTCATGCCTTGCTTCTCGGGACTGCCTCGGCAGAGGTTAACCTCATGTCACAGCTTGAGCAGGGCTGCGTGTGCTGCCCTGATGTTTGGTCAAACTCCTGTCTCGATGCATCTGTGAAGATAATTTTTAGATGCGACTAAACATTTAAATCAGCTGCCTTTGAGTAAAGTGGATCCCCTGTGTAACGTGGATGAGCCTCATCCAGCCAGTTGAAGGCTTGAGAGGGAAAGACTGAGGTCCCCATAGAGGCCACGCACACACAGCTTGCCCGCTGGGCCACAGCGTCACCTGTCCCCAGGCTCAGCCCTCCAGGCTGTCCTGCAGTTTTCAGACTTGCCAGCCCCACGGTTGCGGGAGCCAATTCCTTAAAATAAATCCTTCTCCCCCACTCTGTCTCCAGATAGATATAGATACTGCTGCTACAGATACAGCTAGGTCCTGTTGGTTCTGTTTCTCGGGAGAATTCTGACTAAGGAACCACCCAAGGACATTTTTCTTCTTAAAATTATATTAATATTTAACTCCAGTTTAACCATCAAGAAAAACAGCAAACAAACCAGACTCAAGGGACAAGTTATAATAGCCCTGAGCAGTAATTCTCAAAGCCTTCCGAGTCGTCAGAAACAAGGGAAGTTGGGGCAGCTGGCACAGCCAAGAAGACCTGAAGATAACTGAGGTCGCGTGGCGTTCTGGATGGGACCCTGAGACAAAGCAAGGGCACGAGGCAGAAACTGGGGACATCTGAATACCGGATAAGCAATCGTTGTGTGTCATTGTTGGTTCATTAGCTGTGATAAGGACATCCTCGTAACATACAACATAATGTCGATAGAGAAAAATGCACGCAGGCGTAGGAGGGTTCTTTGTACGATCTTTACAACGTTTCTGTCAGTCTAAAAAGCTTCTAAAATGAGTTTATTTTAAGTAACATTTATTTATTTATTTTTTAAATTTTACTTACTTATTTATTTATTTATTTATTTATTTTGAGACAGATTCTCACTATATCACCCTCGGTAGAGTGCTGTGGCATCGCAGCTCACAGCAACCTTAAATTCTTGGTCTCAAGCGATCCTCTTGCCTCAGCCTGAGTAGCTGGGACTACAGGTGCCCACCACAATGCCTGGCTGTTTTTTGTTGCAGTTGTCACTGTTGTTTAGCTGGCCCGGGTTGGGTTCGAACCCACCAGCCTTGGTGCATGTGGCTGTCACTGTAACCACTGTGCTACGGGCACTGAGCCTAAATAACATTTATTGCTTTACTTTCCATACATGTAATTTGGTCAACAAATGTGGATTGAACACTTGCTGAGTACCAGAAACAAAGCCATATGCTGACTAAGGTAGTGGCAGAAATGATTAAGGGCCTGCCACCTGAGACCGAATGGTGGGTAAGAGACGCTGAGCAAGGGAGCCACGGGTGACGTGAGAGGTGCAAGGAAGGCAGATGTTCTTTTAAACGAGGTGGTCCAGAGAAGAGGTCCTCCCATGAGTATACGGATAAGAGGCTGGTAGCCAGCCAAAGATGTGGAGAGGCGTCGGGGTGCTCAGGGCCATTGTGTGTGGCCTTCCTGGTACACAGCCTGACTCATAGGAGAAAAAGGACCAGTGTGGCTGAGGGGGAAGGGGAAGGGTGGGTATGGGTGGCGATGAAGACAGAGGTGGGGGTGGGGGGGTCTGGCAGACCACCTTTCTAAGTGTGGAATGGTTTTTCCCCTGTGACAGCAAGTCACCCTAGGGTGTCATAATCTGATCTATAGAACATATATTCATTATCAAAACTTTGGGAAATATGGAAAAGAAGAGACCAAAAACCATCACCCATAGTCTGTCCATTTGGAATGACATTTGTTAAACTGGGGGCACATTTCCTGCCTTCACTTTTCTTGCTCTTTTAAACAATAACATGTATCAGTATATAATGAATATTTTCCCATAACCCAAAACAGTCTACAAAGTGCTCTGTCTGCATATTATTCCAACATAGAGCTATGCTATAATTTATTTATCCATTCCTCTGTTTTTACTGTTTTCTTTCATTTTTGCCACTTTAATTGACGTAATGACGGGACTTCTTGTATGTAAGTCTGTTCATCTATATTAATGTCATTGTGGCTCCTGTTAGCTCCGCTTGATAAAATTCTAGGGACATATTTTGCTATGTGCAGGAAATGTGCCAAAGCTTCCAACAACTGGACTAACTTCATGGTTAGGCCCCAAATCTCATTTCTTGAGGCCATATGCACATGGCGGTCACAAAGTCGCTGTGAGCAATTTTTATATGGCTGGGGGGTGGGGGCCTTAATTACTTTGTGAAGTGCTGTAAACATCCTAAACATATTTTGCAAAGCTGGAAAAGGCATTAACTTTTTCCACAGAAGAGGCATGGCTCAAGTTCACGTCTAATCACTTTCATTTCTATCACCCTTACTCATTTCTCTGTGGCTCATGTATCTATTTCAGTTATGAAGAAAGTGTTTTGTCATTTTGGTGCATCTGATGTAGATAAACTCAAATATTCTACGGACAGAGTTCATTAGTCTGTTGACTTTGTGAGATGGCTGAGGGTGGCTGGGAGGTGGACAGACCAGGCGGAGGGTACAGCTCTGCCAACCTGTCGGGGCCGCCGGCCAGGCAGGCATCTTTCTCCATTTGATATTACATCGTGAATGATGGTGAGCTTGGTGTAGAAACCAGAGAACTCCCCCCTGAGCTTACCCGCTGTCTAAGAGATAAGGGAGGTCAGATTGGCAAGAAAAGAAACTCACAGCCAAACTGTTGACCCCAGAGGCCAGACTCCCCCGAGACTCCACCCTGCTCAGAGCAGAGTGGCCGGTGGGGCACAGAGGTCGGCAGGGGCCACGCCTGTGGGCAACCCGGGAGCGAGGCCTCAGCCTCTGCTGTCCTGGTGCACAAAAAGGATGGCACTCTCGCATAGGACATGGGACATGTTCTTCTGCAGCTGCTCATATTTTTTATAACCCTCTTTCCAAATTTACACATAGGAACACCACATCATGTAGATTTTATCAAGGTATGAAGTACTTTATAAACGTGTGAGCAGTGAAAACAACTGTTGAAAGGTCTTTCTGCGTGTCTGTGTGAACTTTAATCATCTGGGACAGAGGGGAGACTTGGCTTTTTCAACCTTTTAAAGTGAACGTTTGAAGGGTGTATTTTTCTTTCAACTTAGAGCACATTTCCTGTTTTTCTAAATCCTCACTTCACAGATAAAATTAATAGAGGAGGCAAGTATATATTCCTTTGAAGACTAAGTGGATATCAACCTCTTGTTGCAATCAAGTGACAAACAGACTTTGCAAATGTTTATCTCAGCAAACGAGTGGCGATACCTCGGATTGTGCCTGCTCGGCCCGTCAGCATCAGGAGCTCCAGGCTCCTGGAAATGCTCCCTTGTCCTGTCACCACGCTCTCCTGGTCGCCCTCTCCTCATTGGCTGTTCTTTCCTGGTCTCCACGCTCGGTCTCACCTCCGTGGTTCCCTCTGATGTTCCCTAGATCCAGAGTTGGGCTCTCCCCTGTCTTCTCGGTCTCACCTTCATCCTTGCCTAGTGTCAGGACTTTAGAAGCAGCCATCCGACAACGGCGTTCACGTTTCTCCTCTCCACCTCCCCACAGGCCCAGCCCCATGTGTCTCACTGCTCACGTGGCATCTCCGGGAATGCCCAGCCTTCACCCCAGGAGCCCACCCCTGCCCTGTACTGGATCAAGTCTCCTTTCTCACCCCTACGTCTGGTTCATATTGGGTTGTGCCTCCAAAGCGAACCCCAGGCTCCTCTCCTTCGATGTCCGTTACTGGAACTGAGACACACCATGCACTAACACCCAGGCTCCTGACTGGGCTTCCCCTGGCCTCCTGCATCTGTGACTGCCTCCCACAGCGCTAAAGAAGGGTCGCCGTGTTTTAGCGATTTTAACAACATTGGAATTAGATCAGGACAGTCCTGGGCTTCAACCCTCCCAACAGATCTGCAGAACACTGACAAAATCCTAACTCCTTGGCTTACTGAGCCCTGGCCCAGCCTGGCTCCAGCTTCCCCCTGAGCTCCTTCCACTCTGCTCTGTGGCAACACCATCAGTTCTCTCTGGTCCTCCACGGCCCTTCCTCCGTGGCTATCTCTCTCCCTTCCCAGGACTTTCGTGTTAGCTCTGCTCTCTGCCTGGAACACTCGCCACTGCGTCTTTAGCTGGCTGGCCCGGTTCTTTGGAATTCTGCTAACTGCCCATTAGTTAGCTAGGCTGTCACCTCCACCACCAGCACCCTATGATGTCACCTCATTGTACTTCTCTTTATAGCTTGTTTATTACATGTCTTTTTTTTTTCTTTTTTTTTTTGAGACAGAGTCTCACTTTGCCACCCTTGGTGACATTGTAGCTCACAGCAACCACAAACTTTTGGGCTCAAGCCATTCTCTTGCCTCAGCTTCCCAAGTAACTGGGACTAAAGGCATCTGCCACAATGCCTCGCTGTTTTTAGAGATGGGGTCTCACTCTTGTTCAGGCTGGTCTCGAACTTGTGAGCTCAGGCAATCCACCTGCCTCGGCCTCCCAGAATTCTGGGACTATGGGCGTGAGCCACTGAGCCAGCTTATTGCAAACGATGCTTGTTCAGATGGAGCAGGGGGCCTTTCTAGAACCCAATGTCAATGCTCAAAAAGTAACGGCAGAATAAAAGAATGGTTTGGTGACCGTGAATGTTAGAATAAAAGAATGGTTTGGTGACCGTGACTGTTAGAATAAAAGAATGGTTTGGTGACCGTGAATGTTAGAATAAAAGAATGGTTTGGTGACCGTGAATGTTAGAATAAAAGAATGGTTTGGTGACCGTGACTGTTAGAATAAAAGAATGGTTTGGTGACTGCTTAGAGAAATGTTCCTACTGCATAGCATTCATCAGCCTTTGCCCTCTTGCTCATCAAGAGATGTCTCCACAAGTGAGATTTAAGAAGAAAAGCAGTACATCCGTTGCTTACTCAGACAGATAAGACGGGGCGAGGCTAATGGCTTTGTGGTCAGTTTCAGCCCAGCGTGTTAGCTGCAGCCTCTGATGCCTCATGGAGCTCTCACCAGAGGGGTAAACAAAGATCTGTGCTGGTTTAGAAACATCTTAATTATAGCATTTCTACTTTTTAAAGTGCCAGGGCCTGTGTTACTGGGTGATTCACCTCTGCCACCGTTTGGTCTGTTCCTACATGCTTTAAGAGACTTTTCTCCACTGTTATTACATGCTGGCTTCCTTTGCCGTCATGCTTTATGGTAATAGAGAAAATGTACATGTTTGTTAAATTCTGATGGAGGGGAAGAGAACCATTCAAAGCCATTCTTGAACCCATACATTTTTACTTATCCACACTGTAAATAAAATAATAATTTGTTTTTATGTAATATAAAAAATTAAGCGACATAGCTCCCAACCCCAGCCCATTAATTTGATCTGGGATTCTAGTTTGTATTTTAAAATCATTTGTGTTTGTCTTTTTGGTTTGTTTTACATTTTGTTCTTTTAAAAAAATAATGCAATCTACGTCAAAGACTTTTTTTTTTAGTCTATTACATTTTGTAATCAAAGCACAACCGTTAAACTTGGGTATTTGTGCTAACACACGTGGTCAGTGTTTTTACTGTGTATGTGCTCACCTCTCAGTATCTCCGTGTCATCTTTAATAATTCATTCTGGAAGGTTATCCATGGGTTTGTTATTTGAGTCCTTGGCCCCTCCAGACTATTTCACCAACAGAGAGCAGTTTGGTTGCATGAATAATTTTTTAATCCATTGCAAAATCAAATCATATGGCAACCTTACAGTTATTCTTATAAAGATAGGGCTTTGGGACTCTTTATGTTTTGTTTTTAAGTCTGATCTTAAATTAAGTCCTTCCAAGGATAAGTGGGCAGACATAAAACACAGTGGCCATTTGTATCCATGTTAGCAGCTTGGCATTCTGTCCAAATCATTTATCGCATTAGCCACACAATATTGTTGTGACATTCCGGCAGCCTTCCATTTGAGAGGGGTCCAATGTACAGTACTAATTAATCCATAGATGACACTGACCACTTCCCATCTGTCTCTTTTGCTGGCACTGTTTCTCTGAGCCAGAAGACCCTGCCAAAGGCTTAAGTTACATCATTCTCTGTCTATTTTTATTCATGGACTATC
Source organism: Loris lydekkerianus (assembly GCA_963574355.1). Lineage (NCBI taxonomy): Eukaryota > Metazoa > Chordata > Mammalia > Primates > Lorisidae > Loris > Loris lydekkerianus. The sequence continues at coordinate 34,678 of CAUYPK010087590.1, read as the reverse complement.
TGACCTGGGGCTTCGGGTGTGTCTGTGGGTGCCATGACACACTGGGATAGCCCTCTATGGTTCAATGTTCCCTGCAGGGACCCGCCCCAAGTTTCTCTCTCCAAACTGTTGATATCCATACGCAGTGCCAGAGAGACTGTGTGGGAGTTCATTCCTGGACTTGGCACTGGATCTGAGCGTACAACAGGAAGCTGGTAATTTAGATGGAGTTCACACCCAGGGATTGCTCCGGCCAGTATCTGGGAGTTTGAGGTACACGTCCCTTCCGGAATAAGGTCCTCTCCCATCAGACTGTCATGAGCCAGTTCTCTTCCTACAATTTCCTGGAATGTGCCCCACCTTAGAGAACAGAAGCTTTTAGAGTTATTCTCATTTTTTTATATGACACTATCCTCCCTACCTTTCCTTCTTAATGGGAAAATACTAGGTATGGAATCCACTACCTTCCTCATTCCACCCTCCTAAAATGCAGTGACAGTGGAAAACCCAGCTTTTTTTTTTTTGGGGGGGGGGGGTTATCACAGTGCACCTGAGCCCATGGGGGACTCCAGGAGTCTCCTCCTACAGGAAGGACATGGCCAATTCTGTCCGCCCTGAGGAAGAATCACGTATTTTCTCAGCTTACAGATATTTCTTCTTGGCTTTGTTTGTGCCCATACATCTGTTCAGAATCAAGATAGGTTCAGCATTAAGTGGGCAGGTGCAGGATAACTGAGGTCCCAGACTCGGGCTTTTCCAGCCCCAGGGTGCCAGCAGCGCTGGAAAAATTCCTGCACACACAGTTCCTGGGCCCTGCACCACAAACACCTGAATTCAGCAGGTTTTTGTCAGGCCCAGAGATCTGTTCAACATCCCTTCTGGGATGTCTGATGCTCAGTCACACCGAGGGACCCTCCAAGAATTTCAGCAGCTTAGACATGGAAGGGCCTCAGAGATAAGTTCACTCAAGGCTCTGAGGGAAAACAGAAGCCCAGGACGACACAGCTAGTCAGTGGCTTTGCTAAACTACATGGAAAATAGTTTAATTATGTGCAGCACACTAGTTTAAGAAATACAGGGACGTTTCTATTACATTGTATGAAAATTTGCATCAACGTGGCTAAAATTCTCTAATAACTGCACCCCAAGAGATAGATCCTTTCACACCATGGAAATGAAGCTCATCAGAGGATGACTTTCTGGGGACTCCAAGACTGCCCCTGGTCCCTAAGAGGGAGGTGTGGTATTTAAATCTGTTACTTTGGCTCTGCGCCTGTAGCTCAAACAGCTAAGGTGCCAGCCACATACACCAGAGCTGGCGGGTTCGAATCCAGCCCGGACCTGCCAAACAACAATGACTACTACAACCAAAAATTATCTGAGCATTGTGGTGAGTGCCTTTAGTCCCAGCTATTCGGGAGGCTGAGGAAAGAGGATCGCTTGAGCCCAGGAATTGGAGGTTGCTGTGAGCTGTGACACCATAGCACTCTACCCAGGGTGACAGCTTGAGGCTCTGTCTCAAAAATAAATAAATAAATTACTTTACTGTCCTGATAAATTACAACATAATTATTTGCATTTGCATTTTGGTCTCAGCTTCAATTTGGAAGCCCGCTTTAGGGATGGGGAGCCCGCAGTGAAATATATCTGAAAAATACAACCCAAAGGCTTAGAAAAAAAAATTACTAGCTAAACTAATAATCCTAGCCAAAGCTTCAGCACACATTAAACACTTGTTGAATTTTTTTTGGCTTGTCGGAAAATCTTTTATTTATTTATTTATTTATTTTGCAGGTTTTGGCTGGGGCTGGGTTTGAACCTGCCACCTCTGGTATATGGGGCCAGCAACCTACTCCTTTGAGCCACAGGCATCACCTTAGAAAGTCTTTTAAATAAAAAGGGAAAGTGGAACCTCTATTTTATTTTACCTGGTGATTGAATCATATATGCTTATTGTACTTGATGCATTTTAAGTGCATTTTGATGTTTGAGAAAATAATTTTAAACATTATTGTGTCCTTATGCTGCTTATATTTAATTTTTAGCTCTTTTTGAAGTCAGCACGAGCGACAAACAAAAATGTTTAAGAGTTGAACTCACTGTGAAGATGGTCTTAATCAGAAAGTAGAAAGTTAGTATTTAAACACACCTGGAGATGTGTGAGTTAAATTCTTATATTTGCCAGTCAGCTTTGGTTGACAAAATTGAGACAAAGTTTTCAGGAGCGAGGTTTCCGGGGCTCTGGCCATGGTTGCATTCCTTTCTCAAGCAGGGGCTGCAGAAAAGAATGTGAATTACGCTGGAGGAATGCGTTCACCTCTTGGCCCTGGGCCCCTGGGTCAGAAAGAGACATCCCTGGCCACGGAACTCTGAAAGCAGGAGATAAACGTGATGGATGTCAGAGAACTTGGAAGGGAGTGAGAGTCAGGTTCCAGTGAGGCCGAGGTCTGGGGTGAGCAGGGGTCAGGCACCCTGCCTCTGCTCCCTGTGCATCTGCTTGGATTTTCACAGCACTGGACACTGATGCTTACAAAGGGAAGTATCTGCCAGAGGAGGCCAAGCCGTTGGCTTTGCAGGTGGCTGGCCAGGAGCCCCAGTGGTTGGTGGTCAGGCTGACTTTCCCACTAGACGATGAAATATACCTAGAGGAGTCTGAACCCTAAAAGCAACTGAAATCTTAGAAGATCTGTTTGCCCCAAGTGTTGCCTGTGGGGACAAATCCAAGGCCCAGGTAACTTGGGGCCAGGAGGTTACTGCTGAGGCAGGGTGGGGTGGGCAGCTCCCCACGGCCTGACGTGGGCTGTTGGTATAGGAGCGGCAGGTGGAGGGCTGCGACTTCTGACGGCCACTTCTCTGGGCCAAGGGCAGAAGGGTCTTTTAGGACTGCATGGAAGCCTACCGTTTCACACTGTCACCCATGACTCTTTATGCTGTGGCTTTAGAGTCTTCCCCTAAAATTCCCAAGTGCTTATTGCATTCCAGAGCACTGGACACTGGGCCGGCCCCACACATGTCCTCCTGCCTCTAACATTTGAACCTCTGCCTGGAGCCCATGGAGCCACCCCAGCCCTTATGAGGAATCTGACTCTGCTTAAAAGGGGGCTCCACCACCTTTCGGGGACCAGGGGTCCCAGATACCCAGTCCCCACTGCCCCTGACACTTTCCTCTCTCTGCTGTCTGTGGCCCATCCACCCAAGTGGTTCCACATGCACTTATTTATTTAAAAATTATTTTGTAATATTCGCTAAATGCTCTAATGGGGATCAATTAGCATTGAGAGGCATCGTTAGGAATTCCTGGATTGAAATATGTTTGATAGGTTCTCATCTGTTACAGTACTGTAGATGGTTGTGCTTTTTTACCCCCCTTTTTAAAATGTCAGATTAATATAAGGTTACAAACAATTAGGTTACATTGTTTGTGCTTGTTAGGTAAACTCCAACTTGTACTTCAGCCTTTCACCCAGGAGGTATGAGACGGTTGTCTTAGGTGGGTGGGCGCCTCTTCAAGTCAGTGGTTCAGTCCTTGAGCCCTGACTCTAGGTTTTTTTGTTTGTTTGTTTTGAGACAGAGCCTCAAGCTGTCGCCCTGGGTAGAGTTCTGTGGCATCACAGCTCACAGCAACCTCCAACTCCTGGGCTCAAGTGATTCTCCTACCTCCGCCTCCCAAGTTATTGGGGACTACAGCCGCCTGTCATAACACCCGACTATTTTTTGGTTGCAGTCTTCATTGTTGCTTGGTGGGCCCGGGCTGGATTCGAACCTGCCAGCTCAGGTTTACGTGGCTGGTGCCTTAGCCACTTGAACTACAGGCGCCAAGCCCCAACTCTAGGTTTTAATCACCTTCTTGCACTTTGGCATTACAGGATATCCTGGGCTTTTACAGGCCTGGGTCAGCCATTTCTCTACGCAGCTCTCTTTCCCTTTGTTAACAGACCAACTTCTGAATTTTTTCAATCTAAGAAACATAAAATAGCATCTTGCTTGGGTTGTAGTATGTATTTCTCTGACTCTTAATAATACAGTACGTGTTGTTGTATTTGTTAGTTATGCTTTCTCCCGTGATGACTGCTCATGTGTATATGTAAATATGTGTGCGACATTTATGCATCTCCACACACACCCATCTGCATAGGAATATGTGGCTGTGTGTGCATTTCCAGTCAGGGGCTGCTTGGTGGCAGGAGAGCACATTCTGAGACACGTGTTCTCGGTGATGTCATCACTGCGGGGACACATTCACCATTGTGAATACACTCACACAATACAGCACAGCCTCCTCCACGCCCAGGCTGTGTGCTCTAGCCATTGCTCCCAGGCTGCAAACCCACGCAGCTTGTGGCTGTACTGAATCCTGCAGGCAGTTCTAACACAATGGGAAATACTTGTACTTCTAAACATCAAAACAGCACAGTAAGAAAACTGTCTAAAAGATAAAAATGGTGCACATCTATAGGGCACTTCCCATAACTGGAGCTTACACGGCTGGAAGTGTCCCTGGGGGAGTGAGTGGTGAGTGAAAGCCTTGGACGTCACCATGCCCAGCTCTGGACTTTATAAACACCGGACACTTAGGCTGCACTAAATTTATTTAAAAATGTTTTTCTTTAATAATAAATTAACCATTGCTTACTGTAACTTTTTTCCCTTATAAACTTTTGTTTTTCTTTAAACTTTTTGACTCTTCTGTAATAACACTTAGACCACAAACACAAGGGACGGCTATACAAAAATATTGTTTTAATATCTTTATTCTATCCTCTTTATTCTAGTTTTAAAATTCCTTTACTTTAACTTGTAAAAATTTTGTTGAAAATTAAGACACGAATACATCCATCGGCCCAGGCCTGTCCAGGCTCAGGAGCGTCTGTATCCCTGTCTCCTGTCTCCGTATCTCACCCCACTGGAAGGTCTTCAGGGGCACTAACAGACACGGAGCTGTCACCTCCTTGGGTAACAGTGCCTTCTTCTGGAAGACCTTCTGAAGGATCTGCCTGGGCTGTTCCATGGGTAACTTTTCTTTTTTAATAAGTAGAATATCTCCTATAAACTCTAAAATAACAATAAAAGTATGGTGTAGTATACACATAAATCAGTAACAAAGTTGCTTATCATCATTGTTAAGAATCACAAAGTGTGTGCAATTCTACCTGTTAGATTTTTATGTAATTGGCAGTGTGGTGGGTCTGTTTACACCAGCATCAGCACAGCTCGGGAGGGCTTGTGTGACCAAGTTAGCGTGGCCAGGACTCACTAGGTGACAGGAAGGTTTCTGCTCTATGATAATCTTATGGGACCACTGTCATACATGTGGCCCATCCTTGATTGAAATATAACTACACAGCATTTGACTGTGTCACTAATGGATTTATAGGGCTTCATTATTTATTCTGCACAATAATCATTTGTCAGGTGTGTGTTTTACAAACACCTTCCACCTTCACTTAATGGTGCCTCTTGTGGGATAAAACTTTTTACTCTCACATCCACAGATTGAAAACATGATTGTTAAATAAAACACATTTAGAGAAAGAACAGAAACAACCCCACAAGACCAAAATGTACAGCTCAGTGAGCTGTCGCAGAGGAAGGCTCTTGCCTCCTGATTCACCTTAGGAGACAGGTGGCGGCCAGGGTCCCACTCGGCCGCTCTCCCACCCCCATGGTAAGCGCTCCTCTGACTTCTAAGGCGTGCCCTTCCCTGTCCTTGTAGTGTTCCTCTAAACTTGTATCTCTGAACACTAGAGTTTAGTTCTTCTTGTTTGGGGAGACTTTATATAAACACAATGATTTTTTTTTCATGTAACTATTTTGGAAGTTGATAGAATGACTCTAAAATTTATATGGATACAGAAGGCGTAATAATAACTAAGACAGTTTTGAGGAAGAACAGAGTTGCAGGGCCTAATGTTTCTCTGTAGAAAAACTTACTATAAATCTTCTGCAGTGAGGACAGTGCTCACTGTCGTCCACTTTGCATTGTGTGGCTGATGAAAATTCCTACTGTCTCCAACCGGGGCTATCATGAATAACGCCGGTGCAGACGTGCCTGCGTCCATCTCTCCTAACACACGTGCAAGCCTTTTCTCCAGGTGTGTGCCCTGAAGTGAAATCAAGGTCGGCAGTTGTAGGTGGAGGGACCGTGATTTCCCTTTGATCCAGATAACCCAAGTTCATGTTCTGGATCGTGTCCCAGCTTAGTCCCATGTATATTATCTTCTGTGAATATCCATTGTCCTGGAATATTATTGTCAAGATTACGGTCTTTCCACTGCTCTATAATACCACCTTGCCTGTAAATTGTTTACATCTGCTGTTTCTCTTACTGTCTTCACCCCAAAGCTCCAGTTTCATCTTCCAGGTTGAATCACCCCCACCTTATGGGAATGTTTATTCTCTGCCTTCCAGATGCTGCTACATGAATGGCTCGCCCCCTGCCCCCTTCCCGGTGGCACAGGAAGGCGACTGTGGTGTTGGCTGGATGGTAAGGTCCTGGAGCAGGTCTTTATTCATCCTCCCTGTGCCCCCACTCGGCCCCTGTGCAGGTTGCTGGGGCGGTGGGTGAGCAGTCCTCAGCACCAGGCTAACAGTTATCAAGCACTGGGCACTGCGTACCCACATATGATTCTGCCTTTGCATGGGGTATAGGCGCCTTTGCTATCCTACCCTATGAAAGAGGAAACTGGTGCTTTAGGGGAAGCATCTTGACCAGTGGCTGAGAAGAGGTCAAGCTAGGACTAGAAGCTGCCAGTCTGGCTCCAGGATTGCTGGGATGAAGGCTGCATGCTCCATTCGCCAAGCTGCCCCTGGCCGAGCTGTGCCCGACGCGTAGAGCTCAGCTGGCAGGTGCTTCCTCCCTGCATGCTGGCACTCACATCGCTTGGGTGGACCAGTGCTCAGGTCATTCGGGCCCCCTGAGCTGGTGGGAAGCTGCACACATTTCTCCTCTTATTGGAGGCAAGCTCGGAGCAGTTGCTTTTCTGGGCTCTGTACCGACACAGCCAGACTTCTGTTTCCTGCCCGTGCGGCCCCACTTCATTTCTGACTGTGCTCAAACTTCCTTCTTTTGTGTAGGGATTCCCCTATTTCCTCCTGCCACGCTCTTAATTTTTCTTTGCTCCGTTGCTACTCAAACATTTGGCCTGAATATCATCAGAAGTTCCCTGCCCCTGGTGGGGCTAAGGCCTGGAGCCTCATGGAGGTCTCCCTGTGGGACAAAGGCAGGCCGGTAGTGACGTTGCCATCCTGACAACATTGCCAGGAATCTACCGTAGTGATCACAGAGATGACTGCTGGTTATTTCAGCAGAAATCACCTCAAGCCAGCCAGTTAATTAGGAAGATTGACAGGCATTCAGAAAATGAGTTTAATTTGAATCTCTTACACAGGGAAGTTTTCAGAAGATTCATTTGTTAATTGATTATCTGGAGACCAGAAGTCCCCTTTTCCACAGAAACTTAGGTCCACAGAAGCTTGTCTAATTTAACCTCTAATGATAGGCCATTTTAATGAAAAGCCTAGTAAAACAACACTGTGCCATCACTAGTAATTATGCAATTTAAAAAATATACCCCAGTGAAATCAAATACAAAACTCAGTCGTACAGGGCAATGAAAAGGCAAGTGGACTTTGATGGAGATGTTAGGTGGGATGTCTTGGCCTTTTTAGGAGCTTCATAGGAATGGAATATTATACCTAATTTTATTTACAAAGTGAGGCTTTACTGTTTCTTGAGCAGCTGACCTGACAACACCTCTTTACCTTACCCACCTTGGTGAGGACCGGTGTCTGTCACTCTTAACCTGTCTTTTAATAGAAGCAGCAGCAAAAAGGCCACAACAGGCACCCACAATTTGTGTCACTTCACTCTGCCCTTCCAGCAGCTCTGAGAGAAGGACTGTCATTCTCATTGCAGAGTTGTGGAAACTGAGGGTCAGAAAGGGTTAGGTAACCTGGTACAAACTGGAGAAATTACATCTTAATTATGCCTAATACCCACAGTGACACACAAAGAGGGGGAGGCAGAGACCTGTCGGTGTCCCAGTGGGAGGGGACAGAAGAACGGTCTCCGGGACTTCCCAGACCTGACCTGTGGCGGCTGCTGCTTCCTGGATGTTCGACAGCTGGCTGGTGGTCCGCATGTGTTACTCCATCTAATCCTCACAGTAGCCCCCCAAATTATGGCTTCTGTTATCACTCTCATTCTGTATATCAGAAAACCGAGGCACACAGGGGCTGAGCTGTTTGTGCAAAGGCACGCTGAGAGCGCGCAGGACGAGCTGGGTGTGCACTCCCAGGCCAGCTGCTCACCTGTCCCTCACACTGCACTGGCCCTGTGACACTTCACATAGTGAGAGGCACCAAGTGACAAGCAGTGCCACCTGTCCCTCACACTGCACTGGCCCTGTGACACTTCACATAGTGCGAGGCACCAAGTGACAAGCAGTGCCACAGACACAGGGGAAAGCGACAGTGGCCAGAAGCAGGGTGACATCAGTTGGGAAGGCTGCTCCAGGGTGACTACGCACCAGGATGAGAAGGAGGACCTGGTCTGATGGTCTGGGAGTGGGACACTTCAGACAAGGTCACTGGGCTGGAAGCAAGCTGGCCGCCCTCCTGAAATGCTGCCTCCTCGCTAGCTCAGGCTGTCCCGTGTCCAGCCCACCACTCCCACTCTGGAGCCCATGCTGAAGGGCATGATGGTGTGACTGAAACTGGGGACATGCCAGGATCTTGGGCGACATCCCCCACAGAGGTACGCTGGGATGGAAAATACAGAGATAGGCTTACCCAGAAGAGATGGTGAGGCCCTTAGGGCTGTGAGGAGCCAGTGAGTGTGAGTGTCTGAGAGACGGAGAGGCCGGGCAGTGGGGAGACGGAGAGGCGGAGAGGCCTGGGCAGTGGGGAGATGGAGAGACGGAGAGGGCAGAGCCCCACTGTGCAGTTAGTTCCTGTTTCCCTGGACAGTGAGGTTGCAAAGTAACAGGACAGCACTCCGAGCAACATATGGAGAAGGTCCCAGGGCAGGGGGGTGAGCTGCCACCTGCGTCTGTGGTCCTCATCCTTCTGGCTGTGCCTCTGGGTCCCTTCCCCACCCTCCACTCCCAGAGTTTACCTCAAGAATGGGAGCGGATGAGCCAGTGGGCTCTCTCTCTCTCCCTGGGAGAGAACCTATCTGCATCAGTGACCCTGGTGGAATTCCAGATATTTCCCTGCCTTTATTCGTCACTCTTTTAAAAGATCATCTTTGACCGTGTGCCACTTTGGTGATGTGGAAAATGTCTATTCATATCCCCGTTTTCCATGAAATGTTTGTGCACTCAATTAGATGTTTCTCCCACAGGTGGAAGCTAAATTGTGAGTTCTGTGCGTTATTTCCAATTAGAGCAGAGAACAATGAACGTTAATGGCAAAATGAGAAAATGGTTAACTACGGCAGGAAAAGGAGGCCGCTCTCAATGTAGCCTCCACATGTTGTTTTGATTTTAACCGTATCAGTGCTCAATTCCGTCATTATGAAATCAACCACTGAGGTGTTTTTTTGGAACATGAACACGCCCCCCCCCAACCAAATAATCTTTGATAAATGAAAAAGTTTGCTTTCTGGTTGTCATTGTTTTACAAGCAAATGTGCCGTCATATTGTTCCAAACAGACACTGGAAAACGAGACGATGAGGTGGGAAGTGCCAAGTCAGAGTTCCCAAGATTCTAAGAATCCCATGGGTGGCTGAATCCCCCACCTTCCCGTGTGGGTTGTCATCGCATTTGAACAGTGGTGTTTTTCACTCAGCAATCACATTGCCCACAGTGATGTTAGATTCTAAGAATGTTGAGAGCCTGGGGACATGAATCAGACCTGGCTAGATATGCGTAGCTTCCACTGGGAAGACATTTTTAAGAAACTTATTCTAAGAAATCATGTTCAATTTCTTATACGCAGCTTCTCTTAACTCTATCTCCAGAAACAACGGCCAGATTTTACAGTGCTTTCTGAGATGTTAGGCTCTAGGCAGGCATGAGCTCATTTAAAACTCACAAAATCGAATGGTCTTATTTTTAGTACCATCCCTTCCCTGATTTTCTAGATGGGGAGTTGGAGAGATAGGGCCAACTTGAGCCCACACAGCTGTGAAACTACAGTGAGAAGACCTGGGATGTGAAGTGGGCAGCTGACTTCACAGCGTGGGTCCCTAATCTCTGCCCTTTCTGGAAGGAGTGAAGATGCCTCTAAGGGAGAGAGGCGGAGACAGAGCAGGGGCGGGGCTGGCTCCTGCCTTCTCTTTGGCAGAGTTGCCCGCCAGGGAAACAGAGGCTCTGATAGACATTTCTGTGCAGCAGCAAGATAAGCCTCCCTCCCTGGCAGAAGGGCAGTCCCTCCAGGGCCACGTACACATGCCGTGGTGCTTATCCAGACCCAAGATGGAGCTTGAGAGAGCCTGCTCACCTCGTAGCCAGTGGACCACTCTCAGAGCAGAGAGAGGAGGAAGTGGCTTGTTCTAGGAATTTTCACTGGGCTGATTTGTGTTTGTTTGGGTCAATAAGAAATAAAGGACAGTTATCACCTTGTCATCCTCAGAGAAGCATGGGGACCTTATGCCGGAACCCTGGGGAGGGGACGTCCTCAATTGTTTGGGTGCCCAAAGAGCTGACCAGGGAAGGCTTGAGACGAGGGCTGTGAGCAGGCTCGAGGTCAGACCTCTGGGTCCCCTTCCTGCCCCTCTCCTCATGGGCTCTGTGTCCTCAGGATGCTGTTGGCTCTTCTGAGCCTCAGTTTTTTCACCTGTAAAATGGAGACACTTGCTTCTCCAGGCTGTGCTGTCTGGACCTGACTCACAGTGGAGTCCATACAATTCAGGAAGTCACCTGTTTCTGTACAAGGAGCTACACAGGACGGAAAATGCGTCACAGACACTCACTGTCATTTTTATCAGCTTGCACTTGACTTCCCTAAGCGTGTTTGCGTGTTCAGGAGTGGCTGGTGTTGTGGGAGCTATGAAGGGATGCCACTTTGGTTATTGAGAACACTGTACAGTTGATCCTTACCGGACTTTTTCATTTATCAAAGATTATTTGGTGTGAGCTTGAGCAGGTTACAGCTTCCGGTTCTTCATCTATAAAACTAGGATAAGAAAAGTAGGTGAAATTGTGGCCTGACTCACCTACCTGGTGTTTATTACTTTAATTCTCACTGTTGTGTTCTATAGTAGGTTTAGGGAGACACCTCAGGGAGTGTTGTGTTTTAACCTAGAGATGGAGGCCAGGGCAGTTGCCTCTGTAGGGGGGCACAGGTGCCCGACAGCTGCAGGAGACCACAGGGGTGACAGCCACTTGGGGTACCAGCCTTGCCCTCTGACAGGTGCCTCGCACCACCTGGGGATGCTAGGACCAGAGTGTCTTCACCATTTTTGTGTCAGGAAAATGCCAAGCATGTGCATTCATTTTTCCATCTTTGCTCTGAATCAAGGAGTGTGGTTCTCCCAAGTTAACGTTCATCAGAATCTCTTGGGCAATTTTTTAGGGGCACAGGTGTTGGGGCCCAGGACTGGCCAGGTCGCCGGCTCCAGATTATCTAACCATCCAGTTGTGGACGGCTGTGCTACCTTGCTTGGGAACAACTCCCCTTAGGTGCTGGGGGGCAAGTCTTCTTAGCAGGAAAGAGAGAGAGAGAAATGAACAGTCTTTGAGGGAGAGAAACAATCTTAGCAGGAGAGCGAATCTCAGCAGTCTTCGTAGAAGGGCGCCGAGCAAGTGCCCTCCGAGCAGGAGCAACAGAGGCAGAGTGAGGAGTCGGTGAGAGAATGAGACTAACCTGCCCTGTGGCTATTCACAGAGGTGATCCAGCGGCTATTCACACCACAGGTGCGGAGACTGCCAAGCACTGGTGCTAGTGCTCCCGTGCTCTCGTGTTGAGAGCCGAATCCCTTCCCCATGTCCTTATCACCGAGGTGTCACCGAGATGTTACATCACAGGTGTTTCTTACAGTGACAGCGTTCAAAGCTCAATATTGCTTCTCCTTCCCTTGAATCATCTGGTCTCCTACATGCAGGTCCTTAAGCCTCATGTCAGCGATTCCAATTCACTTGGTCTGCTGTGGCCGCCAGAACCTGCCTTTACCCAGCACACCTGGAAGTCTGAGACGACCCAGAACACTTGGGCCTTGGGGACTAAAACTGCAGCGGCTTCCTCTGCCCAGCCAGATGGAAGCAGAGCCGAGGAGGAATTGCACTGGCTTGCATCCCTGACCAGTTCCCGGGGCCAGCTCTGTGCACTGTCTCACTTAATCTCCACAACAAACATAGGCAAGTACTGTCCTGATCGTCCCAGGATGGGTAAGGTCAGAAGACCAGGCCTCCCTGGGTTATAACCCCTCTTCCCCAACTGTGGGCTTGAGGTTTGGAGCCTGGCGGTCTGCACTGGACTGCCCTGAGCTGGCTGTACCAGGCCCATCTCAGGTTCACTTGCCTTAACAGTGGCCATGGCTTTCAGACCCACCTCCTTCCCCCAGTGTCCCCTGGTGTCCCAAGACTCCTCTGACGAGGGTGCCCGTTTGTGGTCACGCTCCCAGGGTGAGTCAGCCCATGCGTTTAATCAAGCTTCAAGGATTTGTGACCAAGCTCTCTAAACAGGTGGCCATTGGACTCACCCCAGGTTGCTGCAGCACCCATGCAATTTAGGGGTACTGGGCCATGCTGTACCGGAAATGGTGGCCTGTTGGTGCTGAGCTGCTGAACTGGTGCTGGTGCCTTTGCCAGTGAACTGAGGCAGAGGAAATTACACCTGGGACTGCTTATGGACGTGATGGCATGGAGCAGATTTCCAGTTTCTGTTCATGGGGAAGGCGTCCACCAATCCTGCTCAAGGTTGAGACTTCAGAGGCCAAAGATGGGTTTTCCCAGTCCTTTTGATGTTGAGGCTGAGGTGGGATTAGCGATGGGGCCTGCCGGCCTAGTGGTCTGTGAGTGGGCACCTCAGCCAGGTGCCCAGCTGGGAATCTGGGCTGAGATTCCCACCCTGCATCCTGCCAGCATAAGAGGATGAGGTGGGGGCACAGCTCTAGAAAGACAACCCTTAGGAAACAAGATGGGGCAGGTTTGGCCACAGCTTCCAAAAAGGAGCAGAAAAAAAACACAGCACAAAAATCCAGAAATGAGTGGAGAACCAGCATGCCTTGTATTTGTTGGGAATGGTAAGATTTACAATTTTGTGTCTCTCTTCCTTAAACCATTAAAATCTTCAGATATTTGATACTTTGCAGTATAAACACCATTATCTAGACCCGCCTTTCTCACTATATGGCACCAAAGCCTTTGTCATTTAATTATCAAAGAATTAAGTTCATTCCAACTTAGCTGGGAGATACCCAAGTCCTATAAAATCTAGATTCCGTGGGAATACTGAAAAATCCTCTTTGAGCTTTTAGGACGTTGAGGGTGGATGTGTATACTTACTAGCAAGATTTGGGGAGGACCTATGCTGTCTCCCTGGTGGGCTCCCCCTCAATGAACACATGAATTCACCTGACATCTCCTGCAGCCGACCTTGACGGAGAAATGGGGAAGACAGGGTCTCGGCCCCCTGGGCACAGTCAGTCTTTCGATGGTCAAGAGACTGCAGATCTTTGGAGACGGCCAAGCACTCACTGTTCCTTTGTCATCCTGCCTTCACTGGGACGAGCTTCATCTGACTCAGGGACAGCCAGACAGAGGGACTCCATGTCCTGTCACTCAGGGACAGCCGGACAGTAGGGCTCACTTTCCATCCAGGATACTGAGAGCTCTTCCGGTGATGCTCCGTGCAGGATGCTCTTGGGCTAGGGGTCAGCCAGTGGGGATTATCTGGGGAGTTCTAGGGAAGTTCTCAATTTACTATAAACTACCTACTGTCCTTCACGCTGCTGTACCACTTAAATCCCATGGTAGAATTGTCACTATTTTGAGTAAGTTCTGCTCTCCCCATCATTTTTTCAAAAACGAGTGCTGAGGAGAAAACTGCAGGGCGGATTTGGGCACCTGCACCTTAAGCATTTACATATTTGTGTATTTTCCCTCTTTTCTACCCTCCCAGGAACAGGAAATAGACAAGGCTGACAGAGGGTTAGTCAATTACACTACACATCAAGGAATAAAAATATGCTTCTGTTGCTTAGAGAATTACAATGAAGAAAACCAAAGACTGGAAGTTAGTGTCCTCACCAGCTCCAGCCTAGGCCATCAGAGAAGGGGTGTGACTCTCCTACTGGTGGTGAAGCAAATTATCCCAAACTTCCCCAGTTGAGAGCACTTCCCTGGACAGGTTAGCTGCATGGTGAGCTGTGCTCCCTGGCGGAGTGGACTAGTAGCCCGTGGCACTGGCTCTTGCTGGTGGCATTCTGAGTACAGGGAAAGTATGTTAACAATGCCCAGTAATATTAGTTATATGTATGTGCATATGTTTAAAGATAAATATTTCAGAGATAAACAACATTTTAGCACAGCTGGATGCAGTGGCTCGTGCCTGTAATCCCCGCACTCTGGGAAGCCCAGGCAAGAAGATTTCTTGAGCTCAGGAGTTTGAGACCAGCCTGAGCAAGAGTGAGACCCCATCTCTACTAAAAATAGAAAAACTAGCTGGGCCTTGTGGCAGGCATCTGCAGTCCCAGATGCCTGGGAGGCTGAAGCAGGAGAATCACCTGAGCCCAGGAAGTCTGAGGTTGCTGTGAGGTAGGTTGACACCATAGCCCTCGAGCCAGACAACAGAGTGAGACTGTGTCTCAAAAGAGAGAGAGAGAGAGAGGGGACATTTTGGCAAATCCACGTTGTGTGCTTTGCATGCTGTACTATTAATACTTCCACTTACTTCTGAGCACCTCTTCTGATTCATTTTAATTTTTCAGCAAGGTGTTTTGCTCTGCAGGCATAGTTGGATAACACGTAGTAGCTTTCCACAGTTCACGTGCAGCCAGTGTGGGGTGGAGTTGAACTGCGGCTCTGTGTGTTACTCATCTCTCATTTCTCTAATCTGACGGGGTCAGAGCTGTCGGGGGTGGGGAGATGGCAGTGAGAGGTGCCTTCAGCTGTGGCAGCCACATGCCTGTTACCTGACAGACGATTCTCTGACTGGAAAGACGAGTGCTTTGGGCAGAGTACTGGGAAGGGTGGCTGAAGGAGAAGGAAGAAGTGTGTGAAAAGTCAACAGGATGACACAAATAGCTCACACCGTCCAGAGGGGACCCAGACCCAACGCCAGCCCTGTCAGATCTCCTGGGCCACAGCTGAGCTGCGTGAGAAGACAGCCATTGCTAATTGACTTCTGCTTCTGTGAGCTCTGGACACGCTGCATTTATTCCAAGAACGAAACTGTGGCTCCACATGGGATACAAAGTCACATCTCTGTGACTCCTTGAACACTAAGCTGCCTCTCCCTGCATTCACTTGTCCCCCTCAGTTCTTAAGACCAATTTGAAGGGACCGTATTTATATGCAGACGATGAGGCTCCTGACTGCTCAGCACTTCCGATCTTGTAGGGCCACAGAGACGTGACCTTCCCACTTGGGATCTGTGAGCTGCATGCTCACTGTGACGGCAGAGTTGAACAGTCAGCTCCGCTGAGCAGCACTGGAAATAAACTCCCTCCCATGTCCCATTTGATTTTACTCGACACCTCCAGAATTAAAAGAAAGCGAAAAAGAACTCCAGTGCCATCGTGTTGTGATGGTTAAACCTACCAGAAGTTACGGGAATGCTGTAGAATACTCGAGATTATTAATGTACAAATGTCGGTGCTCATTTTGTTAGGCAAGACGGTGAAAGTGTGAGGAAATTTCTGCATCTTTGTAAGATGCCTGATAAGTACTTAGGTGTAAATATCATGAATCTGACTTTAAAATACTTCAGTAAAAAGAAAAGATTTAAAAATGGTGAAATGTCAATAATTGTTAAACTAGATTGATGAGGACTAATTGTACCATTTCCTCTACTTTTCTGCATATCTAAACAGTTCACAAGAGAAAGCAGTTGTTAGTTATCTTAAAAACAGATTCAGGGGACAGTTATTAGTCTTTTTTTTATTTATTTTTATTTTTTTTTTATCTTCTCCTGATTGCAAAATGTTAGAGTTGCAGAAATTTTAGGTTGTACTGAAAAGCCACACTCAGGATTAAGTCATCTGTGATGTCAGCACCCAGAGACAACTGAGGGTGACCACATTTGATGTGCAGATGCATTTACTTCCCTGTGACCACATTACAAGCCCCGGAGAATCAGCCAAGGAGTAACCACGTGCACTTGCCAGTATTTTACTGTCTTACCTAACAAAACAGAAATTCATAAGACATGCCATTAAAACTGGATATTAATATAACTTCAATGGCTGCAAAATACTTATGAGTTACATGTATTTCGATTTTTTACAAACATTTTCTTTTGGAAATGATTGGCCACTTACATTACTGATCACTTTCTGCTATTACACACCATGATGTGATTTACATTTGGTGCATAATCGTGTATCAGAATCTCAGAGACTTCTTC
The DNA here is from genome assembly GCA_963574355.1 of Loris lydekkerianus. NCBI lineage: Eukaryota > Metazoa > Chordata > Mammalia > Primates > Lorisidae > Loris > Loris lydekkerianus. The sequence continues at coordinate 18,188 of CAUYPK010087590.1, read as the reverse complement.
AGGCAGGCTCCCCCAAGTCAGGAGCATTGTTAAGGGGCTGGGCCTTCATTGCCAAAATACTTTCCCAAAGTTCTGTTCTCCCACCCACAGGTAATGACTGACTTTTGCCGCACCTATAGTGGTGCTGGGGACCTGTCTGTGAATCCATCTGCTGATGCGACCTTGGAGAGTGTGCTCACCGAGTTGTTTACTCTGCTGTTCTTTTGATCTGAGGAAACTTTTCCATAGTTTTCTCCCTCGAATATTTCCTTTGTGCACTATTTGCCCATGTGTGTCTGGAGTTCTGATACTTTTTCTTATCTTCCGGTATTAACATCTTTCTTTTAAGCTTTCCTCTCTGATCATAACCAGAGTACATTGTCATTGAAGAAAATGTAGAAAGTGTAAAAGTTAAAAGCCACCCAGTCATTCCATGACGCCACTGCCCTGAGCAAACTGGTAACGTGATTCTCATACAGTCCCTTCCTGGTATTTTTTTGCTTTGCTGAGCACATGTCACTTACACACACATACACACGCTGACACGCATGTGTGTAAGCACTTGCACACCCACCTGCGTGAATGCGACAGACCACATCTACCCAAACACACACACACACACACACACACACACATATACACAGGTCCAGGAATGTTGTGCATAAATTCTTCGTTTCTCTTTTATTTACTGTTTTTCCTAATCAGCTCTGTGAGGCTATCATAAAAGACGAGAGGCTGGGTAATTTACAAAGACCAGAGACTTAATTTTTACAGTTCTGGAAGCTGGGTAGTCCAAGGTCAAGGCCTGGCTCTGCTTAGGGCCTTCTTTCTGTGTCATCCCATGGGGGAGGGTAGAAGGGCCAGCAAGGGCCAAATCCTTTCTGCAACAAGCCCATTCCCACAATAAGGACATTGCTCACCTTGAGACCTGGTCACCACTCAAAGGTTCCACTCTCAACACTGTGGCCTTGGGGATTGAATCACCAACACGGGAACTTGGGACCATAGCATGACTAATTACAACCAGTTTAACATGTCACCAAATGTTCCTAGTGAATGTGCCTCTATACTTCAGCATATCATTTTATACGTGCAGAAAAGTTTGATGACATTTCCTTATCATTAAACTTCTAGGTTGTTTTATGTTTTTGAAATTATAAATAAAGCTGTAATTAACATGTTTTTCTATAAGTACTTAACCCAGATGAGGAATAGTAATCTTTTATCCTTATCCATTTGTGGTAAGCTTTTTTCTGGGGGATTTAGTTTTTTGGTTTTGAATTTTTTTTTTTTTTTTCCTTCCATTCCATTAAAAAAATCTGAAAGCAGCCAATGACTTGATACTTTCTTTTCTGAGTAATTATGCTGCTTCGATGATGTTTCCCGTTTGGACAGCTGATCCTCCTCTCAGATGTTCTCTCTGACATTTGTACAACTCTGGTCCATCCTCATTTAAGCTCTTCATTGACGTGTAGGCACAGACGGCAGGGTTTAGTTTGGTTTGCTTTTTCTACCTGGTATAGTGAGTGAAAACTAATACCCCATCCTTTAATCCCTACCAAAATAGATTTCAGGCTATTTTGAGTTTGTGGTTTAAAAAAAATTTTTCGTTTGTTTAGTTTCAAAATGAGCTTAATGAGCAGCAGAGAAAGGTGCATTAAGGGCCCTGTGTAAGGTGAGTCTCGGAGCAGAGGTGCCTGCCCTTGGGACCGCAAGCCTCCTGCCTTATGCCGAAGCATCCTGCATGTATCACAGGGAGGGAGCTGATTGGTTTGAGAGGCCACACACTTGACCTTAAACAATTGGGGTTTGGCCCCAGTGGGGCTGCTGACAGCCAGTGAAATCCCTTAGCAGCAGCAGGGCGGCCACTGTGAACGGACGCCTCTGGGGGAGACGTGAGGTCATATGAGGGGCAGCTCCCTGGGGACAGCAGGAGCGCTGGACTCCCTCCCTCCTCTGCCTTGGCTGCTCGGCCTGGGGTGGGGGGCGGGGGGCATTCCACAAGACCCAGCAACCCAGCCACAGGAGGAAAAGATAGGCCGAAAGCAATGCCCCTCTCTGGCTGGAATTTAAATTGGAAGAATGAAAATTATAGGACAGCTCAGAGAAGGAAGGGAGGGAAATCGCCCTGGCTGGGAATCTTGGCCTTACCTCTAACTCACTCAAGAAAATAATTTCCTCGGAGATGAATGCTGCTCACGCGATGGAGCGTTCAGGCTGTGCCACACGGGAGCCTGGCTGCTTCACGCCTACTCCCTTATTTAATTCTCCAGCAAGTCTCTGAGACAGGCCTGACTGGCTTTGCCCTGCAGAGATGAGGACGCTGAGGTGCTGTTAAACCCAGCAACCTGCCCAGGGTCACACAGCACTGGAGTTGGGTCGGGACCCAGGCAGTCCACCAGTGGACCCCCAGCCTTCTCCTCCTGCTGCGATCTCCACTTATGCAGATGTACAGCAGCCCTCACAGAAACTTCTGGAAGGCTACCCCTCACGGGGCTGGGAGCTCCCAGAAGGTCCTGGAAGGCCAAGGTGATCTCCCTCTAGGAGAGCCTTCTGTGGGAGCTGTCACTGGGCGATGGTCTCCAGTGGCAGCTCCTTTGGACCACGCTGCTGGGCTGCTCCCAGCCACAGCCCCAGCACAGAGCGGTGGGAGGTGAAGCAGCCATTCCTGCCCCAGGCAGTGTTCCTCTAACAGGTGACATTTGGTCTCGGGCTGCCCATGGCCCGTCCCCTACGTTCTCCCAGTGCTGCACTGTGGTCCAGGCCCTTCCTACTCTGTCCTTTCTCTTTCCACTGTTGCCAGCTTGGCGTAGTGGCCAGGAGATGTCCCTGCCTTCTGCCCTCTGCTCTGTGTCCCTCCCAGACATTCAACAGAGTGCTATGGGTGAACTGTACCCCCTGAAATGACGTTGAAGGCTATGACAGTTAGTTTTAGGGGTCCATTTAACTAAGCCAGACATCTGTCCAAACGCCATCTGGGTGTTTCTGCATGGGATGCTCGGGTGGTTCAGCACACAGAGGAGAGCAGGTCGCCCTCCCTCATGTAGCTGCGTGGACCACATCCAGCAAGTCAAATCCCCTAACGGAACAAAAGTCTGACCCTCCCCCAAGTAAGCAGACACTCCTTCCTTCCGACTGCCTTGAGCTGGGACGTTAGTTATTTCCTTGCCTTTGGATTTGAACTGGAACACCAACTCTTTCTGGGGCCCGAGCCTGCTGCTATTCTGATTGGAGCCACACCATTGGCACCCCTGGGTTTTGGGCTTGCCAACTACAGCTTTGGGGACTCGTCAGCCTCAATAATCATAGGAGCTAATTCTTTATTGTGTATGTAGAATTGGTGCTGTTTCCCTGCAGAAGCCCTACTAAGACCAAGTCCCACGCCCCAGCACCAGTGAATGTGATCTCATTTAGAAAGTGTCTGCGACGATCAGCTTGAGATCCAGGGCTAGTAGCATGGACCCTGGTTTACTGTGACTGGTGTCCTAATAAAAAGGAGAGGGTTTGGGCACAGAGGCGGATGCCTACGGGAGGAGGATACTGTGAAGACATAGGGAGAATGTCATCTTCAAGCCAAGAAGCTCACAGGGCTGTGAGAAGGCATGGGAGAGGTTTGGAAGAGAATCTTCCTCACAGCCTCAGAAGGAGCCAGCCCTGCCCACTCCTCGAATTAGATCTTCTGGCCTCCGGAACTGCGAGACAGCACATTCATGTTATTTAAACCTCCCATTGGTGCTACCGTATTAGGAAAGCCCTAGAAAATTGTTACAGACGTCTAATTCAGTCTTGGCCTGTGCTTTTTGAAAGCCCTGAACTGACAGACCCGGGGAGAGTCATTCACACAGGTTACAGCAGACACGATGCCCTCCTGAGCTGGGCCACACAGCAGGTTGCAAAGCTTTAACTACCTCGGTTCTAGTTTATCTTTAAATACCCCCTCCCCCTCGTCTTAAGGCAACCTGAGTGCATCTCAGTTCTCAGCCTCTGCCTAGGTCAGGGCTCACATCCTGCTTGGTGCATGGCTGCATCTATAAATACCTGTTGGGTGAACACTGGGGAGTTGAGGTGTGGCTGGAGCTGCCTGTGGAACATGGTGTGGGACGTGGCATGTATGCTGGGCTCCTGGGGCAGGGAAGACTTTCTCAGAAGGCAGGATTCTTACAGAAAATCAGGAGAAAGGGAGGCTCTTAATGGGGGCATACACTAGAGCAGACCGATGACATCCCCAAGAGATCTGCTCAGAAAGAACAGCCCAGAGCTGGTCATTCTTCAGGGGAGGACTCCAGAAGCACAAGTGTCCTGACAGCCGTCTCCAGCAAGTGAGGCGGGGGGCCAGGAGTGAATATTCCAACTGGTTTTCACACGTTTTCTTCCAAATCTCAGTCATACACTCACATCCCCTGCACACCTCAGTTCTGCCCAAAACGCACTCTGGGTCCTCGGGAGCTCAGCCGTGACCTTGGCTCCATCAGAGTAATAGCGAAGCTATTGTTATGTCATAAAAAAAGAAAGAAAGAAAATAAAAGAATAGAAGAGAAAATGATTAATTTATCTCTCTTTCCATGGACTAGGATTCTAAGCAATCATTTTAAATAGTGGTCAAATATTTAATGCAATGGTAATTTAGATTGATGAGAAAAAATCTGGTTCTAAAATTTCATAAGATGTTTTCATTTTTTTTTATTTACAAAAAGGAGAAAAATACAGACATAACGGGGTTCCAGGCGAGCCTTCATCGTAGACCTCTTAGAGCTGTTCTGAAATCTAGAACGTCTGGAAATTTTGGTTGTTCTGAGAGACAAAAGGTCACAGACAAGTGGGAATTGTCCCAGGGTATTCTAAGACATTCCATGGAACTGTCTCAGCAATAACTAATCTCCAGGGGACATTTTGCCAAAGCTCCTGGCTCTGCCAGCAAAGTGCCCATGTTCTTTCATCCACCTCTGATTTGCAGGGGAAGGTTACAGGTCTGACGAGTGTAAATAGTGAGGAGGGAGGAGAGTCCTGTATTTGGCTTTTTTTTTTTTTTTTTTTTTTTTTTTGAGACAGAGTGTTACTTTTTCACCCTCATTATAGTGCTGTGGTGTCACAGCTCACAGCAACCTCAAATTCTTGGGCTTAAACGATTCTCTTGCCTCAGCCTCCCAAGTAGCTGGGACTATAGGTGCCCGCCACAACGCCCGGCTGTTTTTTTGTTGTAGTTGTCGTTGTTTGGCAGGCCCAGGCTGGGTTCGAAACCTCCAGCTCCGGTGTATGTGGCTGGTGCCCTGGCCACTGAGCTGCAGGCGCTGAGCCAGAGTCCTGTATTTGTTTGATGTGGCTTCTTCCTAGCCTTCTCTGAACCACCTCTGCTGGGTATACCAACAGTGTGCTTGTCTTCTGCGTGATAGACTCAACGTGGCCACAACTCGGGGCTACTGGGTTGCTCTCTAATAAATTCTCTTACAACTGAGTTAAATTGTTTATATTAGTTGTCTTGGTTGTTATAGCTATGTAACTTAAATAATACTACATTGATCCATCAAATATGAGTGCAAAAGGAAAGAGCTGTTGTTTCTATGAAAACTAAGATGAATCCTCTAGAAATATGAAGAATGAGTCTCTTAAAAGTATTTTTTTTGAGTGTGGTCAAGACACCAGTAAAGACTGGGGGTATGGTGGGGTGGGGTGGGGTGGAGATTGTTAAAACCCAGGAAGAGTTTACCCACATACTGCTTTTTAAGTAGTCTTAAGTTCTTGTTTCACATTTAAGAGACCCTATCTGAAAATTTTAGATGATGCAATAAAGAGATGGTTTTGCAAGAAAGAATTCCAATGCCCCTCTCGCAAAGCACAGCACTTGGTTCTCACATCAGAGGAGATTCTATTTCCAACTCTACTGGTATCTTTAAGTTACCAATTAAGTAAGAAGTTGCCAATGAATTAAGATGTTCTATACATATATTTGTGATTTCTTAATAAATGTTTAGTTTCACCGGGGGTTACTCTCCTGAGTACATCAGACAGGGGGACTTTTTAAACTACTTTTAAAATAAGAAACTGGTCTGGTCTTGACTGCCTTTAAGCACACCCTGCTCTGCCCCCACGTCCTTGTCTGAGGCTTGTGGCACATCACAGCAGATGGTGCTCCACCACGTAAGACGGGAGGGGCCGTGTTCTGCAGAAATGGGCAGATGTCTCAGATTTTCCAGAACCACCACCAATCGGTTAGTGGCTGCCTGACTTTTGGTCTTAAAAATTCCTCCCAATAAAATCAGGGTGATTTCTTACTTTTGTAAATCCTCAAGAGCTGTTACTTAGGAATGCTGACCTCATGGGTGGAATCGGGGTGGAATATTGTGAAATTCTGTTGTGGTGGGAAAGGCAGATGGACAGCCTGGAAAAGGTTCTAGGAAAGAGCTTGTCCTGCCCACCACAACTTATTCTGGAAGTTTCTCTTCTTTCATTAGGATAGAAGTTAGAAAAACTGGTCATGTGTGTCACCCTCGCTGGTGGCCTGTGAGGTCTTCTTTTCCAGGCAGCATGCTGCGGGGAGTCCCTCAGAAAAGGTCGCCCAGGATGAGCTCAGTAATCCTCCTTGGCAGTGTTGCTGCTGGGCATTGCTTGCGTTAAAAGCCCAGTAGGGGTTACCGTTTCTGCCCTGGTGGGGTTTACAGCATCAGCAGCTACAACACACAAATTCAACAATTTAAATCACCATCCTGAAAACCCAGACACACCACAGCAAGATGACACCCTGTTTTCTGATGCGCCACCCATTTTCCACCCCTCTGGCCTGGGTATCTGCTGCTGTTTCCTTTTCTGAGTAGAAACCTCCACCAACATTCGTTGCTTCATCTGCTTATCTTCCCCCAGAGTTCAGGGTTGTCCAAGAGTCCTCTGATAAAAGGGGGAAAAATGTCTTGATAGTCCTCAGCTGCTAATGACAGAGAGAGGTGGATTTTTCAAACACCTGTGAGTGGTAAATCTTGCCCATGAAAAGGCATACAAATTAAATTGTTCATCCGTGCCGTTTGCTCAGTATGTTTTCCGAATACAAAGGCTGGCATGAAATAGAAAATTCATCAGTAATACACATGTGAAAATTCGACTTTTATGTTGTTATTTTCTTCATTCATGGGCTATTGAAGTTGGACACCAGCAAGAATTGGATTATCTAAAACACCTACTACTGTGACATCTTTTGCGGAGATAACCAGGACATGTTTTAAGTACCCATTTTTAGAATATAAATATTTTAGGAATGATTGTTAGCCTTCATCAATCATTAAATGTTAGAATAAACCGATCAATCATCTCTGCTGGAAGGTGGGGGTGCGCAGCGCAGAACAGGAGGAGCCGGGAGTGAGACTTTGCCCGCTGGGAACTTTTCTCATACCCGGACCCTCCAGACACTATCTCCCTTTTCTTCCATCCTCTCCTTCTTTCCTATTGTCTTCCTTTTTGAAGTTGTCCTTATCTCTTGCCTACCGTTTGTCTTTATTAACATCCCTTTCCTTTTCCTTGTTCGCTCTCAAGGATGTGTGTGTCTTCAGAAGACGGGAGGCTCCCGCGTGCCTCAGCAGCCTTCCTCCGCTGTGAACCACCCCCGTCCTAGCTGCGCAAAAGCTGCAGGTTTTTTGGATTTACTGACACCCTAGGGTCCCCAGACAACCTGGGGAAAATAGATAATCAACTAGACGTGAACACAGAAAAATAAAGGGAAGAAGGGAGACACCAGGGCAGAAGGCAGGGCTGCATCAGTTAAGCAATTTCAGAAGGAATTGGTACGATCTGAATGTTTGCATCCCTCCAAAATGGACATTGAAACTCAATCCCTAACGCAATAGTGGGGCCATTAGGAAGTGATTAGGTCATGAGGGGTCCACCCTCCACAATGGGGTCCTCCCCTTTCTAAAAGGGCTTGCATGTGCCTCTTTGGCCCCTGCTGTGTGAGGATACCTAGAAGGTACCATCTACAGAGCAGGGGCTCTCACCAGACACCAAAGCTGGCTGGCACACTGATCTCAGGCTGCTCAGCCTCCAGCACTGTCATCAGTGAATTTCTGTTGTTTATAAATTGTTCATTCTGTGGAGTTTTGTTACAGCAGCCCAATGGACTAAGATGGGAACCCAAATCTGTGTTGCTGCTCCAGAGACAGTCTCACCGGCCCAAGCTGGGCTACTGTCCTAGGTCTCAAATGCTGCCAAGGAGAAGCCAGGTGGGACCTCAGGACACTCCTGGAGGTGTGAGGAAGACCCCTCCCTTCTCCCCCCATCCCTGATAAAGTAGAGTTCACTGAACCAGATGGCAGATGAGGTGTGGTTCCATGCGTTGTGTCCACCATGAAGCACAGCCAGTGAAGACGGAAAACAGCACAGGGTCCCCTTGTCCAGGGTCCCTCGTCTCATACGCCCTGCTTCATGCTTCCCATGTAAAGGAAAGGAATAAAAAATAAATGGCAGACCACCTCTTACAGCTAAATTTTAATTCCTCTTTTATTCTTGCTGGCCCCTCTTCATGTTCCCAAGTTCATAGGTACAAGTAACTGAACCAGCACTTGGATAATTAGTGGAGACAATTAGCCATTTGTTACTTGTTTTAATGAGCCAAGTAGATAGTTGTTTCTGGCTAGAACCACTAGATCAATCTAGTGTCTGGGATGCAATCAGTTGCATGTATTTCTGGGTTAATTCTATGTTCGTGGAGTGGTCATACTAAGAAAATAAAAGACCAGAATGTCGCTCTGTGACTTGATAAATGTCCTGTCCCACTGCAAAAGTCACCCAGTTACACCAGACCTGAGAGTCATACCTCACTTCCTTTGGGTGATGGCAAAGGTGTTTGCAGGTTCTGGCAAGATGGCTTACTAGGGTGCAGAGGACAAGGGACACATTGTCTTCCTGGTTCCCAGGGAGAGGACAAAGCCACAGCCCCACATGCTCCCACAGCCGTTCTGATGGTCATCTCTGCCCTCGGCTTGGAGAGTGCGGCTTGGCGTGTGGCCTCCAACCTGACCTACACTAGCTCAGCTGTCTCTCAGCATCAGGCTGTGGGTAGCTGTCCTGGAAGTCCTTGATAAGGGCTCTCCCAAAGGCAGCCACCACCCCACCCCACTTGTCAGGCCGGTTCTGCAAGCCGCTCCTGTGTGCACCTCACCAGGGCAAGAGCTCAGATTTACCACGGTTGTTCTGCACTCAGATCAAAACTGTTGTTGAATCGGATTTCCCCAAACCCTCCATGTAGGGTCTGTAACTAACACAGATTTAGAGAAAACAGCTCAACTGGAAGGAAGTCCAGTTATTGCAAGTACATGGATACTTCTGCATAAATTTTGGTAAATGCACATTGTATTATTTTGTTTCAAAGGGTTTGCAGAGATGGGTTGGGCCACATCTATGGTGCATATTTTTATCTATAATAAAAAAATAAATAAATAAAATAAAATAAAATAAAATAAAATAAAAGGGTTTGCGGAAGCAGAAAGACACCACAGCCTTCTTTCTTAAGTAGCTGGATTGTTCAATTATCCACAAAAATAGAGAAAAGACTTGCTATGAGTCATTTCAAACTAAACCATAATAAAAAGTTGGATTTGGCAGATGGACGACGTATGTGTGCATGCGTGTGTAGTAACGGGACTGCATATGTACAGAAAACTGCATCACTTGCCTGGGTGACAGTCTTGTGGCACCAGCTGGCTCTTTTTCCTCCTTTCCTCTGTAGCCTGAAAGTTATGGGAAGCAGGAAGAGACTGCTTATCATGTTCCTTGTGTGCGATTAGTTCAGCCCTACAAACTTTCTCCCAGTGTATTCATCTAGAAATAGTGGATTTAAGAGAAAAAGAGAACTAACTTTTTGGAGACTTATACTTTGTACTGGGCGCATCACCTCATGTTTCATGGATGCAGGTGTTAACAGTCTCTTTTTAAAGATGTGGAATCCAAGGATCAGAGAGGTTAAGTCATTTGTCTAAGATCACACAGCCAGTAAATAGTAGATGCAAGATTTCAATCAAGGCAACTGAACACCAGACACAGCACCCTGACAACTCTGAGAGTGGAGCCCTGATGTCACAGGGACTTTCTGGCAGCCCAGTATACCTGTCAGTTCCCTGGGGGTGTCCCTCCTCATGGTCCCCTCTGTCCCGGATGCCCCTGAGTCTGTGTGGGACACGAGGATGACAAGTGTCTACTCACACCACACATTAGTCACTCGACTACCAGCTGCACGGTGGCAGGTCACAAGCTGCCTCGCGTTCCCCCTCTCTCTCCTGCCCCTCTGCTCTGCTGCTGCTCCCTACCCGGCCACTGCTCCAGAAACTGCCTAGGAATGGAGACGGCCTCCCTCCCACCCACCCGGGCGGTGGGAGTACTGCGGGGACAGGGGCAGGCCTTCCGAGCAGCCTTAGGACAGCAGTTCGAATTTACCAGGGAGGCTGCTGTTCTGGGCTGAGCTGCCTGAGGCCCCAGCAGATGGAAGTAAAATGGAGTCACTCATGCTAAAGTTCCAGGTCTCCAAACTGAAACTAGGTTGTGTACCTGACCTTTGAGAAATCAGAAGAGAGATGGTAGATAACCCCCAGCCAGCCAGTTCACGGTGGCAGTGATGAGAAGGTCCCCGCTGCTTTAGGCCCTGTAAGGAAAGCTACCGAGGCCACCTGCCATCAGCCTCTGCCCTTCTGTGCTCTGCCTGTCCTTGTTCCTGCTCAAGCTTCCTTAAACAATCCCGACTTTCCGCCAGCGTCACAGAGCCCCTTATCTGATTCATGGACGGGATGCCACATCCCTCGCGAGCTGCTAATAAAAGCCTGTAGATCTTTAAACTAAATTTGCTGAAATTTCATTTTGTGGCAGAGAGAAAATCACCCTGTATTTAAATAAAAGCATCAAATGAGCTATTTTTCCCAAACTGCCAAATCCTCTCTCACCTACTCAGATATGGCCAACTTTCCTTCCTGGACACTGGAAGTTCTAACCAGAGGTGAAAGTCTTCATTTCAGGTAGAAAAGATGATGAAGTATTTGAGGCATATGTATACTCAGAATTTAGTTACTGTCTACCTGAAATTCGAATTTAACAAGATGCCCTGTAATTATCTGGCAAGCCTAAGAAGGAGGCTTAAGAAAGGTGATTTAATACCATGGAACTAATTTTCTTGAAGGATATGCTGAGAAACTCAAGACTGGATCAAATTTCCAAGGTTCAACTGTTTGGGGGAAAATGATTTCTTAAATGCCTTGAATTCATTTTGCAGGCGTTAGCCACTCTAGAAGTATCTGAAGTATTGGGGGCACAGTGCTATGCTATTCGGAAACATTGCTATCACTGTCTCCAAGAATAATGTTTAAGGGAGCCTGGGGAGACGGCAGTTTGAAGACACTGCGAGTGTTGGTCAAAACAAGAACAGCGAGGGTGCCCAGGGCATGCCCAGTGAGGGCAGAAGGGAGAGAAAAAGTAAAGAAAAAAATAAATGAAAGCATAGGGCCAACTTCTGTGCCCTGACCCTCCCCAGGCAGCATCCCTACAGACGGGGGCCTCCCCGCCCCACACCTCCGAGAGCCTCTTTGGAGGAAGGTACGGCAGCTGATGATGTGGGAAAATGGAAACAAATCAGCCCGGGAGTACACACGCCACGTAAGTGTTTAACACAGCCACATTAACTACATGAAGGGGGCTGTGCTTGGTAGACCAAATGAAGTCTAGCGCACGGCAGTAATCAGCAAGTCCCTAAATGATACCACGCGCACAGTCCTGCTTCCAATTTCCTAGCGCCGTTAGGAGTAGTACTGGCCACCGGCCCCGAGGGAGCTTCGCTTGCACTTCCGTTTAGGTTCTCAAAGCTAATGGTTTTCCCAGTAGCTTTATAAAAGTAATGCATGCTCAGGTTTAAAAAACTTCACAAAAGCTGGCTTGGAAAATATCTATCTATCACCCGCCCCCATCCTTCAACCCCTGCACTCGCTCATAACCGTCACACATGTCATTTCTATCTTTCCTCAGTGCTGTTTTTTATAGTTTATGTTATCATGTTTTGCTTTTTCTTTTGCACATTATCAAGAGCTCCTCTCTAACATCATTTTCATTTTAAATAGGAACAGCATGCTGGAAATAAGGATGAGATTAGCAGAGAAATGTGTAACAAATGCTCCTAGCACTTGCTAGAGGTGAGGCGCAGAGTGCCAGCTCCCCACCACGTAAAGCCACTGGTTTGCAGGAATCGTAGGATGTCCAGAAATAAAATGTAACAAGCTCTTTGCAGGGGGGGGTGGGGGTGGGGCGTTTTTAAAATATTGATTCCTACCAGAAAGTTTCCTCCATGGATCTTTGGGAGGAATGTATGCTATAAATAAGCCCACAAGAGCTGTGAAAACCCTGACGGAATTGTGAACTAAAAATCTCATGCCTTCCCCCCAGCAGCTGACTGACCGGACCCCTCTCAAGGAGATCCCCTAAATCTGAGATGGTAGCCAGGAGAAAGCAGATCAGACGTGCCTCATCCTGTCCCCTCCCTCTAGAGACATGTCTTCTGTGACTGATTAACAGACCCAAGGCCATGTAAGACTTGCCTGCAGGTCCTCAGTATACAGACCGCTTGGGCTGGGCACATGTCCTATAATTTGTCTCTGATTAGCAGACCCGTATCTTCACTCAACATTCCTTTTCACTGACTCCTGGTCTGTCAGACAGAGTCTAACTCTTTAAACCAACTGTCAACTGAAAAATCTCTAAACCCACCTATAACCTGTAATCCCCCTTGCCTTTTGAGATGTTCCATCTTTTAAGATAAACCAGCATATGCCTTCCACGTGTTGATTTGTGACTTTATCTGTAATTCCTGTCTCCCTGAAATGTATAAAACCAAACTGAAACCCACCACCGTAAGATCACTTGCTCGAGGCTTCCTGGGTGTGGCTCTGAGTCATGGTTTAGCTCAGAATTTAGCTCAGAATAAACCTTTTAAAATTATTTTACAGAGGCTGGGTGCCTGCCACTCAGTGGTTAGAGGGATAGCCACATGCTCCAAGGCTGGTGGGTTCAAACAAACAAACAAACAAACAAAATAGCCAAGCATTGTGGTGGGCACCTGTAGTCCCAGCTACTATGTGGAGGCTGAAACAAGAGAATCGCTTGAGTCCAAGAGTTGGAAGTTGCTGTGAGCTATGATGCCACAGTACTCTACTGAGGACAAGAAAGTGAGACTGTTTAACAACAACAAAAAATTTATTTTACAGAGTATGGCTTCTTTTCCATTGAGAGGACACAACACCCTACAGTATGGTGGGTTAACGTAGTGAGTATTTTAAGCCAAAGAAACGTGAGGAACGGCAGGGGCAGGAAGGATGTTCTGATCTGCTCCTGAACAGAACACAAGACTCCCTGTGAGAGGTGCCCTCCCTGCACCTGGGTGCAGCCTGCCTCAGAAGACAGTGGAGCATGGAGGGAAATCTCAATGCAGGGGTCTTACTGGGGAGACTACTTCAGTTTAGTCCACCTTTTTTTTTTTTGAGACAGAGTCTCACTCTGTCACCCTCGGTAGCACAGCTCACAGCAACCTCAAACTCTTGGGCTTAAGTGATTCTCTTCCCTTAGCCTCCCAAGTAGCTGAGACTACAGCTGCCCGCCACCATGCCTGTCTACTTTTTTTTATTACTGTTGTCATTGTTCAGCAGGCTGGGCCTATGTTCAAACCCACCAGACCCGGTTCATGTGGCCGGCACCCTAACCACTGAGCTATGGGTGCCGAGTCTGTTCTACCTTGTATCTTATCACATTCTTTTGTGACTCTCTATCAGGGCAGCATAAAAACACCCAGATTTAACTCTCCTTTCAGATCTTCATGTCCTTACGAAGGCTCCATATCATGTAAAACTTTCATTACACACATTTGTAGGTTTTGCTCTTATTAACCTGCCTTTTGTTACAGGAGACCCAGCCAAAGAACCCAAGTTAGAAGGTATTTTTCTCCCCCATAATACGTTCAATCATACTTTATTATCACAGACACCGTATTGTCTGCTGTACAAGCTCTGGAAAGGGGCGGCCTTTTCTACATATTCTCAAACATACAAGAAAAGTGGCATCATTTTTCTTAGGTTTCTTATAAGTATGCAGTACCATTTACTAACTTACGTTTGTGATTCTAGCTTCATTGCCTAAACAAAAAAAATCAAATAGCTACATCCTTCCTGCCCCTGCTGTTCCTTACTTTGTATACAAAGCCAAATGCATAAACATCTTCATTATAGTATTTTTTCTTTAAGGTTGCAAAAATACAAAATAAAAATCACCTAAGCGTTCGGCAATAGGGTTGGCTACTTAAATCACAGAACATGCATCCAACCCATTCAGTCGATGGAAAGCTATTCAACCATCAAAACCAACCATTATGAAGAACATCTATTGATTTTAATTTAAAAAAAAAAAACTAGATTCCAAAGTTCATATACAAACTATTACTTAACTTTACAAGCTCATGAAAAGGAACTAGAGCAAAATTATAAAATAATGACGACCAAGATGGTGAGGCCTCAGGCACTTCTCTGTTTTCTTAGATTTGGGGTCATCTACGTTGCCTTTCTTGTTTTAAAGTAACCCTGTTTGCTTTTTGTTGGTTTATTGTTTTGTTTTCTCTGGTTACCTGTTGGTTGTCAGGTCAAAGAGTGAAAGACATGTCTAGGCCGGTGGATAGCCAACCAAGACTGCGCCTGCCCTCCCACAGCAAGCCTCCTACAAACTAGACTCAGATGGAAAAAGACGATTTTATCAGTTGCAAAGCACTGCTTGTTCTTAAGCAAACTATTTAGGCCAGTTATTATTACTTAGAGAATTTGTTTGCACAGACCTTGCTGTTGCAGCTCATAAACACAGATTCCTGCTGATACTACCTGGGGGACGGACAAGCACAAACAGGGCAGAATTGGCAACTTGGCAAAGAGCTCAGCTCTGGCCTCTGCGGGTCCAGGAGGGAGGGCAGCACCCCGCCAGCACATGCCCCTCGGTGGGGTGGAGTGACTTGGGAGGGGCCCTCACTGGTAGAGAGATCTTCTTTCTTTCCAACCTCTGCCGTGTGGCTGCAAAGTATATTGGCACCTTGTAGTGGGGAGAGGGGGAATTGGAAGAAGCTGGGAAGGCAGAGCCTCACAGTGGGAGACTGATCTGGCTGCAGGTCCAGGCAGGATGAAAGCCAGCCATCCTCACAGTCTGTGTTTTCTGCCTGGTACACGTTCTGGTCTCCAGGCCACAGTCCAGAGGGAGGGCTTGGGAGGTGGAAGCCTAATGTCCAAAGGGGTGCTCTGCAAGGTGGAACCTTCTTCAGCAAGAGGAGAGAGGAACACAGGCACAGTTCTGGAATCAGGGCTCCAAGCAGATGGGCTGGAATGGGGGAGGGTAAGAGGAGGAGGAGGAAGTGCCTGTGGCCCACGCCGGGGCTTCTGACTCCAGCCCTTCCCTGGCCGGGAGGCTGTGTGATGGTCTCAGCTGCCGGCTGCCCCTCTCCTGTGACCAGACTACATGGAAGCACTCCACTAGCAGGTGGCCAAGGAACCTTCCGTGGGTGGAGTCTCTCTCCCATCACACTGATAGTGAACTTGGGGAAGTGACTTTCCTTGGCCAGTGAAACCCAAGCAGAAGTAACGTGGCATGCCAGTTCCCAGCTGAACACTGAGGACCCTTGTCAGGCTTCTTTGTTTCTGCTTTGTTTTTGTGGCTTTCTTATCTTCCCCTCTGCCATGAGAACACCAGGGCCACTAAAATCAGCTGCCCCTGAATCTGGCCATGGGTACCGTGTGGGGCACAGCCTCAGCCAATCCTCTGCCAACCTGTAACTCGGGCAAAAAATAAACCTCTGTAGTTAAAAGGAGCTGATTTTTTTTGGGGGGTGGGATGGGTTCTGTTGCCACAGGCATCCCTTAAAAATGTGATCTCTTTGAGCTAGTTACTTAATCTGAGATAAAGCATTAAATGGGACTGTTTCATGTGGCTCTTTTGGGAAATGAACCGAGTGATGCTGGGAATGCATTTGGCTCCTGGAAATGAGCAGGAAGATAAAGGCTGCCCGCCTCCTGGCTCCGAGTCCCGGTGATTGAACACAGGGTCAGTGACAAGACTGTCAACTGCTTCGGTTCCATTTTCCCCTAAAGTGTAATTTCTTTTCCTCCTTGACAAAATATTGATCTAGAAATGAAACTATTGCAACACATGCTTTTTTGTGAGTTTCGGAGAAACCCGGTGCTCCTGAGGGAAAAGGCACTCATTGTGGTTGAAATGACCCTCTTCTTGCCAGCCCAAGCACGACCTCTCTCCAACGAGAAATTGCTCAACACTTGCAGCCTTCCAAGCTGAGACTTCTTTTTTCACAAATAGCTGAGCCAGAAAAACCTGCTCCAGTCTGGCAGAGCTGCCTGGGCAAAGGGCTTCCGCAGCTCTGTTTGCTTTACATAGGGAAAAAGCTTTCCCACAAAATCTCACATTTCTGCTTCTACTGCTTAGGACTTGTCTACTCTCTCCAGCCCCTCATCTGATGAAGTTGAAGCCTTCACTGCCTCTGGCCTGGACTGTGCCGCTGACTTAGGGCTGGCTCTCCCTGCCCTGCAGCATTCTTCTTCCAGAAGCCCAGCCCCGCCAGCCTCCCTGGGGCCGATATCTTTGTTCATCCTTTCTTGTCATCCACATCAGCTTGTTCTCTGGGTCTCAGCTTTAACACCTTCCTGTCCATGTGAAATCTACCACCTGTCAGGCGTTAGGCATTTTCCTGCATTACAGGCTTACTAAACCTTTTCTAAGTTCTAAATGTGAGTAATTTCTCTCACCTCTGAACTCTAGCAGCTAAACTTCATTTTGGTTAATTCTAAAATAATTTATAATTATGGTCAAGATATTAAAAATGAAAGAAAATTATGGAGTAAACAATGAAACAGATGCATAACCACATCTCAGGAGATAATTGATGCCAACATTTGGTGTATTTTCACTGTGATTGGGCGGGCACAGGATTGAGAAGGAGGTGCTCAGGGAGCTGGCTGTGCACATTGGGACAGTAGCACCTGGGAAGGCAATGGGGAGACTGAACATTGGAGTTATCAGAATTGAAAGAGGCCCATGCTCTTTGGCCCAGGAATTCTACTCCTCAGAATTTATCCTGTGGAATTAACAGCACAATTATGCCAGGGTATCAGCCTGAGAAAGCTCCTCGCCTCATTGTTTTCTTTCTTTCTTTTTTTTTTTTTTTTTTTTTATTGTTGGGGATCCATTGAGGGTACAATAAGCCAGGTTACACTGATTGCATTTGTTAGGTTAAGTCCCTCTTGCAATCATGTCTTGCTCCCAAAAGGTGTGGCACACACCAAGGCCCCACCCCCACCCCCCTTCCCTCTCTCTGCTCTTCCTTTCCCCACCCCTCCCTCCTTCTTTCTCTCCCTAATCTTCCCTTCCCCCACCCCCACCGTGACCTTAATTGCCATTAATTGTCCTCATACCAAAATTGAGTACATAGGATTCATGCTTCTCCATTCTTGTGATGCTTTACTAAGAATAATGTCTTCCACATCCATCCAGGTTAATACAAAGGATGTAAAGTCTCCACTTCTTTTAATGGCTGAATAGTATTCCATGGTGCACATATAGCACAGCTTGTTAATCAATTCCTGGGTTGGTGGGCATTTAGGCTGTTTCCACACTTTGGCGATTGTAAACTGAGCTTCAATAAACAGTCTAGTACAAGTGTCCTTATGATGAAAGGACTTTTTTTCCTGCTGGGTAGATGCCTAGTAATGGGACTGCAGGATCAAATGGAAGGTCTAGCTTGAATGCTAAAAAAGGCCAGTTTCGAACCATTTGGTGGTGGGGGGGGGGCAGCGAGAGAGGAAGCAGAAATGGAGGTGCGGTTCCTTTAAGAACGAGTTGAGCAAAGTGAGGGCCTCCAGGTCTGTATTCTCTGGTAACACCTTGTAAAGTACACTTCTCCTGCCCAGCAACTGGCTGGACTCTCGGGATTTTATACCACATTTTTTTTTTTTAGGACCTTTCTAGGTTCTAAGCTGAATTTTATTTTGACTGAGAAAATTATTTTCTGTCTCCTTTTCCCCAACTGATTTTGAAATCCAGAAGCAGCGTGTTGATGCTATGTGGTAGTGGTTGTGGTGGTGGGGATTCTCTTTAATGAAATCTCTTCTTTCATTTTTTCTTTAAATGAAATAACATAGCTTCTCAAATCACATACTGCTAAGTAA